>MQUG01003102.1:0-96275 GCA_007213375.1 Steinernema feltiae | reverse complement strand
TCTCGATCACCATCCATCGGCGATCGTCATTCGCATTCTAAAAGCTCACAGAATCGCGACACTAAAGAGACTACAACTACCGGCATCACTGGCTGATGGACAGTCTCACACAAAAAACCCACAAGCCGCAGTGAATCAACCCAGTCAATCAAGTAGGGCGGTACTGTATTTACAATTGATGTGTTTAGTGATTTGTACTTCTGGATTCTGAAGGCGCATCGCGAATATAAGGAGAAGCGCGATCCTAACCATGCAGTTCTTTCCATTCCTGCTAAGGACTTCAAGGCCATGGAGGTTTTGCTCTCCGTTTTCTTCTGGGTCTATATGAAGTGGGACTTGTTGTTCTCTAATATTGGTTTAACCTCGCATTGCAGGATTTGGAACTTGAAGCGTCTCCTCTTGACCGCATTCCGTTATCGCGTTTGTCCTTAGCTTACAACATTCAGTTGGCTGACATTCGATGTGATGTCGTAGAGAAGAAGATGATTTACTCCGAAGCAACGAAAGAACGACTTCTCGCACTGACCTGTCATCATCTCTGCCACCTCGATACGTTCAGCACAAATGGAAAATTCTTCTACGAGATGCACATGGACCAGCACATGCTGAAAGCGGTTCGCGCGAGCTTGAACATCGAATACGGGACGAAGATCAACAATATCCGCGTTGTTGTTGCACTGGCTTCGCTATGCTTGGCAAGCGAACTCTCAGCCGTAGCTAGAGACTGCCGATCTGCACTTCTTGCCGTTTCTGGAGTGACGTCATCACCACATTTAACGCCCCCTAGATCTCCCAATCAACGACCAGCGGACGCAGATTCACTGTGGTCTACTGGAGTGCTCGACAAGTTGCACGATTACCAGCGATCTCTGCAAGTTATTTAAATAATAGCCTTCTGATTGACTTCTTTCTTTAGAAATCGTTCCGGTGGTTCCTTGACCACGAAAAGAGATGAAATTCAGTTAATACTAGCTGGGTCACTTTCTCTTAAAAATATTCAGCTCGAATCTATGCTTTCCGACTTGTGCATTCTCGTCGATTTTCGAACGATCCAAGGTCAACATTAACACAAGGTTGATGAATCGCTGAAGTGTTCCGTTGGAGAGCAGAAACCACTGATCACGGATTCTGGTAATCTGTCGATCAAACGCGCCAGTTTGTACATCACGGAGAAGGCAGGCGATGACAACGGAGCGGCTTCTGTGATCAGTAGCGATCGGAAAAAGAACATCATCTTCAGTTTTATGTTGAGGGAGACGCAGTTGAAGTTTGAGAGGTGAGGATAGATGAAATCATTCACTTGATTATGTGTTAAATTCAGATCGATGACTGCGAAAGATCCAATGAAACACACTTTGGTGAAAGTGATGCTAGGAGAAATTGAAGTGGATATGCCGACGCATGCGCAGTTTGTCCACGATGTGGTGCTGAAACACGGAACTCAGCTCAACGAGCAAATCCAAATGTTCACTCAGAACCAACAGCCTCTGTCTTCGGTGCTGAATCACGACGATATGAAGCCAGCGTGCACGCCTACCGCACCGCCTGTGGCGTTTTCACCCGATAAAGCGTCCGCTTTTGGAACGTCGCCATTGAAACCACCCTCGGTCGTTATCCACGTTGACTTTCAAATCACGAGCTTTGAGTTGAATGCGCTCATCCTCCCGTCGTTAAAGGCAAAATACCGCCTAGACAAAGCTTTTGGAAACGGAAAGACGTAGGTTATTTCAACTGAATTCATCTGGTCTAAATAACCAAAATTTCAGTGGTGGAGCAGCGAAGATTGGTGCAACAGTTAGCGATCATCTCGTTTCGTTTCATGTCCTTGAAGGAAACAGTTCGCATCCAATCGACACGTTTACCTTAAAGCTTCCGACCATTGAGGTGAAGATGAAGTACCAATCGGGAGACGCTCCGAAGCCGAACACGGATGTACAGTATCCCGTCGTTTATCGTGAAGGTGATTTCTACGACATAGCCGTGAATCTCGGACAAGTGGAGCATGCTTTCTCCACTGATCTGCTAAATCAGATTCTCTTTGCCGAGCAGACGTTCCACTCTGAGCTCTCGATGCTCATCGATCGTTTTTCTGGAGAACAACAGAAGCAGAATCAGTCTGCCTCAGTGGACAGCTACACATCGATGTCTTCCTCAAAGACCATGTTTACTCTCCATGTGAAAGGTTTGGGAGGTCCATGGATGCAACGCACGGCCTCTACGCCAACTTCGACTGCTGTTCGATTCACCCTCGATAAACCGGAGTTGATGCTTACGAACCGGAGAATGGTCATCGAAGCAAGCTTGGACGGAACGGTTCTCGTGGAATCTTCCACACCGTTTACTTCAAATGAACGCGCTTCCACCGCTACTCTGAATGCTTCTCGGAACTGGGCTGATCGTTTGTATGGAAAAGCTAGTGTGATGCTGAATGCGAAGCTCGGTCAGCTATACAAGTCGGCGATGTTCGAAGAGATTGAAACGAAGCTTCAGGAGTTTGCCACGTTTATGACCACGGTATTTGTTGTTCATAGTTGTTCATCACATTAATTATTACAGATTGCCGCTGAAACAGACGACAACACTCTTGGACATGCTTCTCCGCACAGCTACGCGATCTCCGTGAATCGATCCATTCTTCTCATTAAATCTAGCGCAGTTGACAAAGCGATTCTTCTTTGGCTGAACTACAAGAACACGTATGATTTCTGGAAAGAGGAGAGAATGAAGATGTTCTCAACCGATCGGCGCCGGAAGTTGAGTCGCACCATAAAGTCGGTTTGGCGTTTTGGCAAGAATACCGTAATCTCGTACGGTCCTTGGGCCGAATATCAGCGACAGTTACTGTACTCTTTCTTCTTTCCACACGACTACATCGTGGAGCCTGTGACTGAGCTTCCGAAAATAACTGGGCTCCTAAATTGGTTCACCATGGTTTGATTTAGTTTTCTATTCCTTGGATCACCTCCGAAGATGGTTTCAGTTCTACAATTATAGGAAATCTATTCTTAGACGAGACGACCACCTCTATGTTCTACAGAGAGCTCTTTAGCTGCGAGAAATTTATATTCAACCTGACGTGCTATTATCCGCGGTTCAAATTGTCTCCGACCTTCTTAGACTGTCCTTCTGTAACGCGCACGCTGGTAGCTTTTCTGAAAACGTGGTCGTTCATTTGCCAACGGTGAAGTGCAAACAGCTACTTTATGTTTCCGACAAGAATCTTTGGCTGGGCTGTGGATTTATCAAAGTTCACGGGGTAAGTCTGCCGTAGCTCTATAGTAGCGTAATGTTCAAGCATTTAGATTAATCTGGATCTTCGTCTTCCGTATAAGGAGAACGAGAGCCACATCCTTAATGAACGATCAAGGTTTCTTTTAAGTCACGATACGTTCTTGAGGAGGCTCTACTTCCTGTATCCTGATGCTAATGTTTATATGGTGTAGGGGAGGTGTTTTCTCTCGGATTCAGAATGCCGCCTGACAATGGTCGACAACTATGATAATTCGGATATCAACAAACAACCGAAATTCCACGAGAGTATCATCAAACGGGGCGAATGGTAAGTGTCTCTTAGTAGCAGCACGTAACAATTTAATTTAGTGCGATGAGTCGTTGTACTTCCAGAGCCACAAGTCCTGAATCATTCACGGATTCCATTAACCACAAAAGTGGCTCTCTCATTATTTCTGCAAGTTTTCGGAAAGCTTTTTTTTCTGAATATTCTATTTAGGAACCAAAGGAACAAACTAAAGGCGATAAGCCAAAGGATCCGTTACAGAGAAAAGAGAGTGATCAGTCGTTCCATTCGGCTTGCGCAGAAACGCCTCCAGGAACACACATTCAGTCGTTTGAACGCTACTTGGTCTTCCTTGACACTTATCATGTGCGATTTAGCTGTAAGCGGATCCTCTTGTACAGCTATAACAACTGAAACATTTTAGCAGTAGAACTCCTAGATTTGAAGAGCCGGGAGCGATTGAGAAGTGGATTGATTTGAATCATACGTTGATTGCAAAAACGGTTAAGGTTAAGACGACGTTCTCCTTGATCTCTTCGGTCAATCGCAATTTGCGGAGCTGCGAGTCTTGAACGAAAGGGCTGCGGAACAGCTGGACGAGGGACTCCGCGATCGAATTGTCGCCAAGCGGACGGAAGACGGATTCCCCTCTAACGCCCCGAGATCGATCGAAGTCATTTCACTACTCGAAAGTCCAAGCGGAGAGCGTATAGACGATTTCCTAGAGCACCACGACTTCCAACAAGATGCCTCGAGACCTTGGCGCGCGCACTTTGACGGCAAAGCTGATAGCAGAGTGACGTGTCGAAAGACGCATCCGACGTCCGCCCGCTCTGCAGGACTTTGTCATGTTCCGCTACAAACTGCTCTTCGTTTAAGTCGCGTTTCTCAATTCGCCTGCACTCTGGAGGCTGCCTCTTGTCACTTCGCTTGAAAAAAGAGCTCTAAAAAACTTCGCCGACCTAAATTACATAATTCACAACACACTGACCTAGAACAACAAAAGCCCGTAAATTATAGCGAATCTAATAGGTATCACAAAAATCAGCTAGTCGCTCTTCCTCGCGATTTTCAGCACATTCTCCACGATAGCGGCAACCACAAGGTCGGCGTGGTCCAAAACTCGACGTTGCAGAACTTTCGGAATGGTAGTTCGGTGATCGAAAATCTGTAAGCGGCAAATTGACGATAAAACCTACAGAACACAGGAATACCTGTAGTTTTCTGAGAATCTCAAATCTCATCATCGTGTTGCAAGCACACTGCATTGTGGAACTCGCAAATGAACCAACTGTTCACCTAAACAAAGAATTTCTATTGAATTCTCACGTCGTAGCCCGTTTACCTCTTCTGGAAGCGCATCGGAACTGACCTCAATTGGTTGTTTGTGAATCGTCTTCAAAACAGCTTCGAGTGCTGGGAACTGAAACAACTCCAATACACCAGGTGGAGTTCCAGAAATATGACCTTGAGCGGGAGTTCGATCACTTCTTCGAGAACATCACCTAACGGTAATGTTGTCCTCAAATTCTTGTCCGACATTGAGCGATACGCGACGCGACAAACGACGGCTGTGCATTCCGTGCCTTCCACATTCCGTGGTCGACGATCGTTCCTCCCAGTTTGATTAAGAACTTCTGCTCCATGTCAATTCCGACGCATTCGCCCTTCGTGTCCATGAAAGAATACTGCGAATCGCTGGTAATCAGACAAGAAGAACTTTTCGGCTCCGATACGCGATCATCGTCCACACCGCCTTGACTTTCCGATGGTTCCTTTTCTTCAAACAAATCACCCATATTCCAAGTTTTTCAGCTATCTTTCACTCGCTCCTGCAATGAACTCGCATAATCTCAGCAGGCCTAAATGGCGTTTCCTCACCTCAACAATGGAAACCAACTTCTTCACAATCTTCTCCATGTCGCCCGCCGATCGTTCCTTGCGTTATAACCATTTGCAAGTCCGAACACAACATGTTCACGTGGACGCTGACGCTTGACTCCACAACTTGACCCCTGTCGTTCTAGCATATTTCCACTGGTCGGTGAGGACAATCCGCGGCGTCACAAGCTTCATAATCATTACCGGGCGGGACATCCAACTCAGCGACGTCTCAATCCGCCCCAACTCCACTTTTACCATATAGCGTCTAGAGCAGACATTTTCGCAAAGCAGACGACCGATTAGTCAGTGTGCCTGGTGCGGTCGTGGCGAGTGGTCCGTCCCTTACCCGCTCTCTCACTCCTGAGCATGCTCAGTGGCTACCGGAGAAGGAAACCTTACAATTAGTGTTACCGTTATCTGCTCCGTTGCCAGTCATCGCGTTATCGTTTTCGACTTTAGCGGCAACCTAGTTTTGTGGCCGTGCAGCTCTCGTGGTAACCTGTTTTCCTCACCTGTTTTCCTCTCTTTTGCATCGTTTCGCGTCTTCGTCACAGACGCTCGCGTTCGTCTCTCTTTTTGTTTTCTCATTCGCGTTTGTTTCAGACGACTCGCGACTCGCAATGGTGTTTGAAAGCCTTGTCGCTGATCTTCTCAATAGATTCCTCGGCGATTTCGTCGACAATGTTGGTGCTTCGCAGCTGAACATTAGAATATGGGGAGGTTAGTTTGGCTCATCGCATCAGTCAGCCGGAACGTGCACTTTAGGTGACGTGAAACTCAACAACCTGGAAGTGAAAGAAACAGCTCTGGATGAGCTGGACCTCCCCGTTAAATTGAAATTCGGCTTTCTCTCAAACTTAGTTTTGAAGATCCCCTGGAAGAATCTGTACACAGAGCCGGTGATCGCTGACATCGAAGGTCTTTACTTGATTGTGGTCCCGAACAAAGGAGTCGTTTACGATGAGGATAAGGCTAGCAAGAACTTGCAAGATGCGAAGCAGAAGGCTCTTATCCGGCTTGAGGAGGCGCGCAAGAACAAGAGAAGTAATTTTAAATTGTCATTCAAATGTAAAAATGCCGTTTATAGAGCCCGCAGATCCGCAACAGGACACATTTGCCGAGAAAATGGCCACTCAGGTCATCAAAAACCTGCAAGTGAAGATTCGAAGCATCCACGTTCGCTTTGAGGATAAATACACGAATCGTCATCGTCCCTTTGTTGTCGGACTTTCCCTTGAAAGACTGGATTTCCAGGTAATTCTAGAAGACAGCAACATCTCTACGTAGTCATTGCAGACCACCGATGCCAACTGGAAAGCAACAATTCACAAGGAAGCCGTGAAGATCATTCACAAGTTGGTCAGTATGAACAATCTTGCTGTTTACTGGAATTCGCACTCTGAACTGATTTCTGATTTGGAGTCGAAGGAAGATATAAAGCGAGAGATGCTCGCTGGCATTTCAACGAAAACGAACAGGCCGAAGGGCTTCAAATATATTCTCGAACCTATCACAATGGAAGCGAAGTTGTCGCTCAATCAGAAGCCTGAAACCGATGGATCAGACTTCAAGATTCCAAAGATTGATTTGCGGGTTGCGATGGAGCAGCTAGCTCTATGTGTGGGAAAGTTCCAATATCAGGACATTCTGCTGTTCCTGGAAGCTCAGGAACGCTTTAATCTAGCTGCTCACTATTTGAAGTACCGGCCCAATCTTTTGGAATACAGAGGTCACTACAAACAATGGTATCCATTGGAATTCATAAATACCGTGCGTGATGGTCGCTTGCAGGTGGCATTTTGCATATGAAAGTATTCTCGAAGAAGTGATTCGTCGCAAGAAACACAATTGGTCGTGGGAACGAATGAAGAAACACAGAAAACTGGTTCGAGATTACCGAGACACGTGGGTTCGTAAGCAGACGGAGAAGACTTTGTCCGCAGAGGACTCGAAGCTCCTTGAGGTAACAACGCCAACATTATGAGACAACGCGTTTATATTGCAGGAAGCTGAGAAGGATTTGGACGTGTTCAACGTTAATGTTGCTCGCCAGCAAGCTGAGATGGAGATTGACCGTCGAGGTCTTACTCGACTTGAGGATCAGCCTAAAGGATGGGTAGGCTGGGCAAAATCCTGGTGGGGTGGCAGCCAGCCAGAGCAGAAGGGAGGAAACGATATTGTTTCCAAATTCAATGAAGCGATGACACCCGGGGAAAAAGCGAAGCTTTTTGACGCCATTGACTATCAGGTTTTTGATCTCTTAAGTCTGGCCCGAGTCTACTAGGATTGTTTAGGAAAATACGCCGCCAACCGACTATCCCAAGTTCTTCGTGGAGAACGTGTTCCACGTGAATCTGAATAAATTGGCCGTTGTTGTCGAAGATGCTCTTCAACTACAGTTTGATGATCTTGTAACTCACGTTGAGCAAAGACCATCTGCTCGAGCGATACAGTAAGACTTGATCCACAGCATTGCATCTGATGGTTTTTATTTAGTGTGAAGACGTCGATCAAATCTCTGGCTATGGAAGGTCTCGGTCAGCCGCTGTTGACAATGACTAAACCAGAGCGCAAGTGGCTCACTGCGGAATTCGAAACAAATCCTCTCGAGGGTGACTACGATCAGCTCGTGAAGCTCGCCATCGCCCCAGTTCTACTCAAGTATCACGCTCCCGCTGTGAACAAAGCCATTGACGTCTTCCGTCCTCCCGAGTCGGTTCGTCTGAACCAGCTGACTGCAGCCGCGATGAATCGATACGAAGAAGTGAAAGCGCGGTCGGTGACTGGTTTGGCACATGCCGTTGAGGACAGAACTCGGCTGCAACTCGACATTCACATCGATCCAGCTACCGTAGTCGTTACGGAAGGAGGCGTATTTTCTGAAGAAAAACTGAATCTTGTTGCCAACTTTGGTACACTTACTATCAAGTCAACAACTGATGTCAAAAATGCATATGACGATGTAGGAAGTCAATTTTGAAATCATACCGTAACCTATTGTCGAAGTCAAATCGAACGTTCACTTTTAAAGTTCGCACGTTCGAACGCGCGCACGCCGATAAAAAAGGCGCGAACGGCGTTTTCAACGTAAAATGCCAACTTCAGACCTATCAAGGCGAACCAAACGATTCATGGCGCCTTTTTTGAAAATGTAACCTAGATAATCTGTCGGGAAGGAGTGGATCTATGTTTTCCGCTAAAATTTACGCAAAACCGCCGATTGACAGTTGAAAAACATAGATTTTTATGGTTGGCACTTTCTTGTTGATTTTCTTTTGGTGAATTTGTGCATATTAGCCAGTTCTTACAGGTTTTTTGACGTGATGGTGGCTAGTAAACGTATTGGGCGACTGAGGGCGTTGGCAAGTAAAGGACGCAGTGTCTCCGGGTCGGATATGTTGCAGGGCCAGACCATTCTAACACCGGGGAACCCATTGAAAGCAAGGCATATACACGTACTCATTCTTACCTTGCGAATATCAAATGCAGCCAGCTCGGTCTGCGCTTGCTCACGAGCGCTTTCCGCGGCCAGCCGCAGCTGCTTTTCGGTGTTTTCGGCGGCCAATCTTGCTGCAGCCTCTGCATTCGCTTTTTCCTCTTTTGCATTTGCTTGAATAACACTGCGTCCTTTACTTGCCAACGCCCTCAGTCGCCCAATACGTTTACTAGCCACCATCACGTCAAAAAACCTGTAAGAACTGGCTAATATGCACAAATTCACCAAAAGAAAATCAACAAGAAAGTGCCAACCATAAAAATCTATGTTTTTCAACTGTCAATCGGCGGTTTTGCGTAAATTTTAGCGGAAAACATAGATCCACTCCTTCCCGACAGATTATCTAGGTTACATTTTCAAAAAAGGCGCCATGAATCGTTTGGTTCGCCTTGATAGGTCTGAAGTTGGCATTTTACGTTGAAAACGCCGTTCGCGCCTTTTTTATCGGCGTGCGCGCGTTCGAACGTGCGAACTTTAAAAGTGAACGTTCGATTTGACTTCGACAATATCTTGCAGATTGAAAACACTCGCCTCCGATCTCTTATGGAGAAAGCGTATGACAAATTTGAAGTCCGACTTTCCGATGTGCGTTTGGTGTTTGCGGACTCGTACAAGGAGTGTGTTGCCGCAAAGGATGTCAAGGACTCACCCCTACACATCATTCGTCCTACTGGATGTGTGATAGGAATTCACAAATCCTCTATTGACGATCTGCAGTTGGCCAAAATTCGAGTATTCGGCGACCTCCCCGACGTCATCGTTCAGCTTTCCGACGAGCGACTTTTGAAGCTTCTGAAACTCCTACTTAGTATCCCTTCACCACCTCCCGAAGAGACCATCGAAACCAAGTTGGGAGAGATGAGAACTCCTCGCGTTAAACTCAAGGATCGAGCCAAGATGAAGGCGATCATGGAAGTTGATGAAATTGAAGAGGAAGAGCAGACACACGGACTTTCCGATTCGGAGGACGCTGGAGAAAGCGCTCCAGAGCCGCAGAAATCTGATCAGAAGTCGGTGATTGACGAGCAGCAAGTGCAGTTGGAGATGAACTTGTCGCTGAATCAGGTTGGAGTGATCATCGGAACGGAGGACGCTGTTCACGTGAAGATCATGCTTACGAGAATGGGATGCAAACTGCAGATGCGCACCTACGACATGGTTGTGAAGATGCGCCTCGGAGACTTGACGGTTGAACAGCCGCAATTCCGATCTCTTGACGCTCGACGTGAAACTCTTTACGTGATCGACAATGTCCATTCGAAGGAAGAATTTCTCGTTAAAATGGCCTTTATTCAGGTACGTTCGTTGCATGTTAAGTGAACGGTAATTCTTTCTTGTTTAGGCGAATCCAGAGAGTCCATTCTTTGCCGCGGACTACAAAATGACGGAACAGGCACTTGACATTGAGTTCAAGAGTTTGAATGTTATAGTCAAAGTCATTGCGTGGGTATCCGTGGTGGGACCAATGGGAATTAGCTTCGGTGTCACATATGCGGAATTTAACGTGTAATTTTGTCTTTTTTTCTTCTAAAACATCATATCTCATTGACACAAAACCCAATTATGATATACAGAATGTGAGCTTTCGATTGAGACCAAATTTGCCGTATTCTGTTCGGTCTACGCGAATTGAATAGACTTTCCAGTGCCAAGCGCGCCTGCCGCGCTCGCAAACTTATCCACTCCAAGGAGAATGCTCGGATCGTGGCAAACGTGGGCTTAAACGATAGCCCACATTCTCCTGCGCATATCCGGGTTTGGGTTGACCGGTTGATCATGAAATTTCTGTGATTTTAGGTTGAAACACAAATTGGGCTCTGATTTTAACCGTTGAGCGGCTATTTCTTTGCACACAAAGCATGCTTCGGGCAACCCGAACCCGAATATGTGCAGGAGAATGTGGGCTATCGTTTAAGCCCAAGTTTGCCACGATCCGAGCATTCTCCTTGGAGTGGATACGTTTGCGAGCGAGCCAGGCGCGTTTGGACATACACATAACGAGGAAACGCAAATTGCGGCGATCTTGTAATCATTCGATTCGCCCTGAGCCGCTGAACAAGGAGGCAGCTTTAGATTTTTCATTTGCTTCGTGAAAGTTGAGAAAATTGCAAACGCAAATGTGTTGCCTTTTGTCCAGACGGACGGACTGACAAATTATGCAAATTCCATGTGGGACCGCACACCCCACGCAATGACTTTGACTATACTGTGCACCAGGTGATTACTTGATTCCACTATTATTTTCGAATGATTTTGTTGTGATACAGGAGGCTCTGATGAGTTTAAAACAGTTCGGCGAACAGTTATCTGCCAAAGTAGCGGAAGTTCAAGCAAAAGAGCCTGAAAGAAGCCAAGAAGTGAATGATGTCGTAGAACGCCAATCCCGCAAACTCAGTCGCAAGTTAAGCCAGATTAGCTCAGGAGCTCATACCTCGCGATCGCGAATAGGCGTTAAGAAGGAGGGCGAAAAGCAAGAAGCCTTGGACTTGAGTGCCATCGTAAAAACTCGCCTGAAAGCTAAAGTGGATTCGTTGGCGCTTTTTATTGGCTCTAACAAATGCTTGGATACTGTAATTCTGCGAAGTGTGAGCTACATTAAATTGATGTTTTAGATGATGGCGATTGAAAGTGTCACTTGCAATGTGACGATGAAGGAGAAGACTCTCCAGGTTGTCGCTGGGTTGAAAGCGATACGCATTGAGGACTGCGTAGCTGATGCGATCCACAAGCATCTGCTAACTGTCTGCGGCCGGAAGGAAATGTTCCACATGGACTTTGTCCAGTACAACCGAACTCCGGAAGAGAAGCTGCAGATGCGCGAGTCCGATGTCGACATGTCGGTCAAAGTTCGTTTCGCTCAAGTTCGATTCGTCTTCCTGAATCTGTGGGTCAGTCGCCTTGTGGTAAGTTTCAAAGTCGTTGCTTCCTGATAGCCACGATTCTTTTACAGAATTGGATCAGTCCTTTCCAAGCTGAAGCGGCAGCTGCAGCTGCTCATGCACAAGCTGCTGCAGCAGAGAAGGCAACCGAATCCGCACAAAGAGTAAAGCAGCTGATGGAAGAGTCTCCGCCTAAAATCCACTTGGACGTGGAACTCGCTGCTCCAACGATTGTCGTGCCACGAAAGTCGACTTCTTATGAAGTTGTTTTGGTTGACTTTGGTCGCCTGTCGGTGAACAACAACTTCACTTGCGATTCGAAACAACCGAAAGCTGTGATCGACAACGTGGTTGTGGCGCTAACAGCAATCAACTGTGGATCGTACGTTTCATTAGCGTCTGCAGTCACTTTTCTGTTTTTCAGAGGAACTCTCTCCCCGAAGGCCTCTCATGCAATTGAATCAAAATTAGAGATTTTGAAGCCAATGACCTTTACGGTACGGTTGCACAGGAATCTGTCATTCGCATGGCACAAGGATATTCCTGAAATTGTCGTGGACGCTGAATTGCCGCTTATCGATGTTAGAATTCCGTTCTGTTCTGATTCCATTGAAACGATAATCCCCATGATTTAGGTAAGCATGTCGCAGCATGAGTACGCAACAGTGATGCGCATTCTGTCGGGAAATCTGGCGGAGAATGTTCCTGCACCTCCAGTTACTGTGACTGCCAACAGACCTTCAAAATCTCTTGCTTCACAGCCTTCAAAGCAACCCAGAGACTGTAAAGCTTCCACGGAAAGAAAACCGACAAGTCCTGCCGCTGCCGTGGTGCCTTCCGCTGAGCAAAGCGACGCGCGTAGGATCGCCTTCAAGTTCCAGATGAACGCAATAAACGCGTCACTGTATTCGGGTGACTCGGCTACGGTATTCTAGAATGTTCTGGATGAGGAGGTCAACACTCGGTTTCAGCTTAAAGATGGAGTGACGATTCGAGATACCGATTCCGCCTTCTCATCGATGAAGCTGAACAAACTGAAGATGAGCGGAGCAGTTACGGAGAATGGAAACATGGACGTTGCTGTTAGCCTTCAAACGTTCACAATGGATGATGAACGACCGGGGGCGACAAAGGTCACTCGTCTTTTGGATAAAAAGAACGGCGAACACGCTGCGGAGCCGTTTGTATCTCTCCGTTTCCAACAAGATGCCAAGGCTAACAAGCACTGTAAGTAGTTTCGTGATTCGTTTCGATCGTTAAACGAACTTTCAGTGGAATTCACGTCCACTTCCTTCTTCCTCTGTCTTTGTCCTGAATTCTTGGGAGCTTTATCGAGCTTCTTCATCGTTCCTGCGATGCCAGAAGACGGGGAAAAAGCACCTGAATCCGCCAATATCGCCGCAAAGCAGGCAATCGTTCAGTCCGCCTCTACTTCCGCGGCTACATCCGCAGGACCAACTGCACCAGCTGGCACGATCACCATGAAGTGTAAAATGCGCAAAGTGGAGGTAATTTTGATTGAAAACGCCAATGAACCCGAAACAACACAAGCAATGATTCTCTCCTTTAGCTGCTTTGTGAATGCGGACCACGTATGCTACAGTATCCGGTTGTGGCTGGCGCAAGTAACTGATTTGTATTTAGAATAACGGAAAGCAACACGTGGATGGAAAAGTGGACAGCTTGCAAATCATCAGTTCGTACTTTTCTGAAGATAAGAGAGCTCTGAGCGTGTATCCTGTGCTGAATCGATTAGATATTCTATTCACTGGAACGATTGACGATGAAACGAAAGACCACGATTTCACTTTGAATATGGGCGCAATCCGTTTCAAAGTGTCGCCTTCTATAATCCTACTTCTTAGCGCGGTTTCCGCTGGTTTCAATGCCAATCAAATCAAGGTTCACTACGCTGTTAATACACCTTTTCCTGACAGCGAAATGTTCAGGATGCCTCCAAAAAGAGCTCAAAAGCGGTTCTCAACAAATACCCCAACTATTGGGACAATAAGCTTCTTAATGTTTCCGAGTTCTGGTGGTTCAACGCCCAGGAAATTGGAGTCGAGGCAACTGAAGAACTTTGCGTTGAAGCGGCTGCGCAACTTGAGCGCAGACCAAGCGAAAAGGTTTCGTATCGTGCGTTTTCCAAATGATCCAATCGGTTGTGTTTAGTGTGTTGTAAATCTGGAGTCGTTTGTCCTCACCATGGAGGCCGGTTCTGGTGATGTCACAACGCCAATGATTCTCCTTGAGATGGGAATGTCAGCTGAAGCCCGTGATTGGACTTCTAGGCTGGCAGTTGATGCATCTGCCAGCATGCAAATGAGCTACTACAACGAAGCCTTCTCTGTGTGGGAGCCGGTCATTGAACCGGTTAAGTCAACCGAAGGGGTTTGGATGCCTTGGAAGGCTATCATGGAGGTAATTGGCAACGAAGCCGTGACACGATATTTCCGCGCAAACGGTTACCGCGCAATTTAGAGCGCAGTTTTGCGCGGTAAACTTTTCTTTCGACTTATTTATTTGACAAACCGGCGCTAAAACTAAGATGACGCTTTGCACCAGAGCTGTCGGGTTTCGGGTTTTTTTGGGTCCGGGTTCGGGTTTCGGGTCCGGGTACCCGGCATTTTTGGGTGCCCGACAGCTCTGCTTCGCACTAAGCTGAACTTAAGCATTGCCGAGGGTTCTTTGCCTAGTTCCTTGAGTTTCTTGGCGTACCAGGCTTCGTAGGGCGTTCAGGCTTCGCGCTAGGCTCAGCTTAAGCCTGGCTCAGTGGTTTAGCCTAGTGCTAACCTAATAAGAACAACGTTTAGATGTTTTGTGACGTGTTGTTGTTTTCAAATCGCTGCTACCAAAATTGCGCGGTAACGGTCTGCGCGGTAACAGATTGCGCGGCAAAGGTTTGCGCGGTAACGTCATGACGAAGCAAGATAGCAAGGGAATATTGTGTTTCAGATGAGAACTCAAGGCGATGAAGAGGTGGACAGTGAGGAAGATAAGAAGACGCAGCCACCCAAATCGACCATCGTCATTAAAGCTGTTGACATGATGAACATAAATGTTTCAAAGTCTTTCCTCCAGTTGTTGAATCAACTCTCCGATGTAAGTTTTTGAAAACTTGGAGGAACAATTGGGATAACGATTGTTTTTGTTTAGTCGTTTGAAAAGGCGGCTCATCAGATTTCGCCACCGAAATCGCGACAGTTGCCTGGAAACAGTCCGTACTCCATCTACAACGAAACCGGATTTATTGTGAAGGTTTTGAACTCCGATTCACTAAAGGTAAGAATAGTGCATGCGCGTTCATTCTTGGTTAATCCCCAAATCGTATCAGGTGAACGAAACAGGCGAAGCAATTGATGCCACGCATGGTGACTTTGTTCCCTTAGACGTCGTTGATTGGGAGGATAAGATTGGATTGATGGTCGGCAACACCGAAGACAGCAGAAAAGCCGAACTGCGCTTGGAGCTTCTAGGCACATTCCGGGAAGTCAACGTAATGCGTGCTGAGAAAAGAGTAATCCACCTTCCTAAGACGTCCATGGCTGGTAAACAGTGGGCGATGCTAGTTGAAACAAGCGTTGAGAACTCGAGGAGACTCGTTTCCTTGTCATCCGTCATTAAGGTGAGTTTCGAGCTATCGTGCAGACCTGATAGTTTGTGGTCTTTAGTTTGTCAATCACATGGCGGTTCCGTTCGAACTTCTCTCCGTTCGTGACGCAACTCTTGATCTCTGTGGCGTTGTTCCATCCGACGGCGAACCTCTGCGCGTCGCTCTTCCGCTGCTTTATACCGACACCGGCGCTCTCTATTTGAAACCAGCGACTGAAGAGTAATCCGAAGTCGTTTTTTTTGTAAATCTTACTTTCTTTTCTTTCAAGGTACGAAACTAGCAACGAATCGTTTACTTGGCACGAGTTTGGACAACACAAACGGGCGACACTTCGCTGCGACCGTTCTGATGACACCTCGAAGGCACTCTTTGTTGAACTAGTTGTTGTCGAAGATTTCGTTCTTAGTGAGAACGGACGAGAGAAGACCGAGTCGACCTACACTGTCCATCTGTATCCTCCTTTGACGTTCCAGAATCTTCTTCCATTCCCATTGGAAATCACGTCACCTGTAAGATCAGAGGGCAACTTTATTGGTTTATGGTTTTGTTTTAGACTACTGTATCTCTTGAAGGAGGCGAAGAAACGCCACTCAATACCATTGCTTCCGACAACATCCTGTGCAAAACGACATACGAAGGTGACGTTTACAATGCGAAAATAGAAATTCGTGGGACGCGAACAGATCTCGGTGTAGCGTTGTTCGAGTGCGAATCGGATATCACCAAAAATATGGCAAGTGTTGGATTCGCAGCGCGTGAGTATAATGAATGACTACTCTTTTACAGTATCTTGGACTTCACTGGTCTACGGAGCACGGAAAATTAGTTTGTCAACTGTATTCTCCCTTCTGGGTGCTCAACAACAGCGGAAAGTCACTGCGGTATTTGGTAAGTAGTTTGAACGCAGCTTCAATGCCTGGTTAACTCCTTTCGGCTCGCTAAACTAGAGTTCTATTGTTTTAGGAGAGCGCGCCGGGTTGCGTTTTACCTCGCTCTGGGTCTTGTACTCCCTGCAAAAAGAACCGACACGATTCTAAGGTGGGTAAGACTGCGGACCGAAGTCCGGTAGTGGTATGCTAGTCATCTGTTTGTTCTAATTTTTCCGCTGATTTTGCATTTCACAGCTTTTGGCTTATGAAAAAGCGACAAAATCTAAAAATTACCAGTTTAGGGTGATCTGGCGGTTGCGCACGAACCAAACAACAATCCGATCCTTCTTCCTTTTGCTGACAAGAACTTTTTGACGAAGAAGAAGGTGAGAATTTCTTCCTATTCAAGTATTTCAATTGCGTACAATTGCGTCATTTCAATTGTTTAGGCACGCGTTCAAGTCGATAACTCGCAGTGGTCCGATGAATTCCCTCTGGATGTGGTTGGCAACTCTGGACGAATCGTGTGCAAATCCGGCGAAGGATACGATTATGAAGTGAGTTGTTTACACCGATCGCAAGCACAAAGAGTTTCTTCAGATGACAATTGACATTCAACTCTGCCAATCCGGTTTGACGAAAATCGTGACGCTTTCGCCGTTCTACTTGCTCTACAACAACAGCCAATTCGATTTGGAAGTGAAGGAATTCTGTCGAGACGAGTGGATCAAGTTACCGGCGGAATCGTGCAGCGGACTCTGGCCGAAACAAAAGGAAAAGCGCAAGCTGCTAATGGGTCGCTATGCGGGAACCGAGGATGAATCGGTCATGTTCCCATGCACGGAAAACTTTGAGTCTTTCTGCAAAATTGACAACGACGTAAGTTCACGCGACCGCGTGCGCATGTGTGAAAGCTGATTTGATTTAGTACCTGGGGCTTCAAGTTACCTGCTCTGCCGGAGAAGCGTCTTCTGTCGTCCATCTGGAGCCTTTCAGTCCTGGAATGGTTCCCGTGCTGATTATCAACCACACTGACCTTCCCTTGCAATTCTGTCAGAAAGGAGCTGATTCCTTGCACACGTTAGGGCCAAACCAAACGTGCTTCTTCACATGGACCGACATTCTCGCGAAGAGACTTTTGTTCTGGAAGATGGGAACATACGAGCAGGAAGCTGTACTGCACAAGAACGACCTTCGGCGATTCATGCCCGACAACGCTCATGGATACTGTATGTCGATGTCCTTCCTTTACGGACGACAGCGTGTACTGATGCTGACTACGGATACCGTAATGGCTGAGATGGCGTTTCAAGCTTGCGAGGTGGAGCGTATCATGCAATCCATTACAATTTCACTCGCTGGTCTTTCTGTGTCGGTTGTCGACAACGAAAAGAGTCAGGAAATATTGCACGCGGCAATGTCGTCTTCCGATGTTGTGTGGGAAAAGCAGCAGAAGTACCGATTCAAACCATTGGCTGTGAAGTGCATGGCTCTGTTCGAAACTGCCTATCAGCAATGGCTCAGTGGTGGTCAACAACCTGGACTTCATCAAGTGGACAAGTACCAAGTCGATTTCAGTAAAATGACGATGACGAGGAAGAACGTAGAACAGAAAATACGTCGCGGGTTCGAGACCGGATTCTGGATGCAGTACCGCAGATCGCCTCACCAGACTCAGATTCACATGAAGATGAGTCATCTGCAGATTGACAATCAGGCAAGCGTTTACTCGAATGTTATTAACGGCAAACCTGTTATGTTAGTTGCCCGCCTGTGTGTTCCCGGTTGTGCTAGCCGCCGTTCCACCTCCGAAGTCTGTGATCGCCGATAGCGGTGAGTTCGTTGTCACTAATAGCATCTATTGGTTTGATTTCAGCTCCTAAGCCGTTCCTGGAATTCAGCTTCCTCATGCGACAGTCCGAGCATTCGAATGTCGTGCAAGTTCAGTACCTGCGTGTGCTCGTTCAGGAGTTTGCTGTGCAAGTTGATCAATGTTTGATTAACGCCCTTCTTCAACTCATCGCCGCCAGCGGTGATGCGAAGCCATATAACGTTTGTTAATAGGTGTCAGAAGCGTTCTTCATTTGGCTGCTTCTTTTAGAAGGAACTGTTTGACAACGACTTGGATGTGACGAAAGCTCAACTCAGTGAACGCGCCATTTCGACGGCCACAACACACCAGAAGGCGTATTATGACGATTTGCACATTTCGCCCTTGATGGTAAAGCGCTAGAGTTTACGGTCAAATGATTGTTTCGTTGCAGATCCATTTGAGTTTCTCACAAGGAGGCTCTGCGGGAAACGAGGCGTTGCCCATTCAATCAGAATTCGTCAACGTGATTCTCAAGAGCGTTGGTGTCTCGCTGACCGAACTTCAAGATGTTGTCTTCAAACTCGCCTACTTTGAGAGGGCGTACGTCTTCTACAACCGCGAGCAGTTGCAAGCTGAGATTCAAAGCCACTACACGATGCAAGCCTTAAAACAGCTTTACGTTCTTGTGCTCGGTCTGGACATCATAGGAAATCCTTTCGGATTAGCGCGCGATTTGTCAACCGGCGTGGAAGATCTCTTCTATCAGCCTTTCCAAGTAAGGAGAGTTTTACGAAACGGCTGCACATCAGTGGTTTCAGGGAATGATTCAAGGACCTGAGGAATTTGCTGAAGGAGTTGCTCTCGGAGTTCAGAGTCTCTTCGGTCACGCTGTGGGCGGTGCAGCTGGTGCAGTTTCTAGAATTACCGGCACTGTTGGAAAGGGAGTTGCTGCTTTAACCTTTGACGATGACTACCAGCGAAAGCGTCAGGAGGCGCTAAACAGAAAACCGCAAAACTTTGGCGAAGGAATGGCTCGGGGAGCGAAAGGCCTTGGTCAGGGAGTGTACGATGGTGTTACTGGAGTGTTCTGGAAGCCGATTGAAGGAGCGCGAACTGATGGAGCGGGAGGATTTGCCAAGGGACTTGGAAAAGGATTGATTGGAGCCGTTACCCGACCGGTCTCCGGCGTTGTTGACTTTGCGAGCAGCTCCTTTGAAGCTGTAAAAATGTTTGTTTTAATTTTTGAATTGCTCTCTTTCTAGTTGCATCTTTTAGGGTTGCAAGCACCTCGCAAGCGGCGAAACCGATCAGACCACCTCGAGTGATTCTTTCTGACCAGATCATTCGCCCGTATTCACCGCGTGATGCGTTTGGGTCCAAGATTTTCAGAGTAAGGAAACTGCGTGTGTCGCTGCTGATTCGCTCACTTTCAGGACACCGACCGTGGAAAGTACGCTGATACTGACCATTTCATTATCCACGCTCCGACCTCCGAGAAGTGCGTTTTCATTGTCACCGATAACAGAGTGATGCTGTCAAGGAAACACGACGTGATGGGCGTGTGGAACGTCGACTGGATGATGACCTACCCCGAGATCAAGGCCCCGGAACGCTCTGTCAGAGGAATCCGTGTTCTTTTGAAAAACCCGAAGAAGGGATTCCTTGGAATCGGTGGAACTAGTGGGCAGTTGGTGGAATTCGTTGATTCGTCCGTGGCTGATGTGAGTTTTTCATTTTGGGCTCTTGTGATCCAACAACAAAAACTATTGCAGAATATCTACAAGAAGCTGATGGCGGCGTACGAGAAGGCTTGTTAAGTTGATTCCTATTCTTGTCGACCTTCTTTGTTCTCTGTATAGTGTGGTTATTGTGTATAATAAGTGATTTTGCAGATTACATCAAAGGTTTTGTTTGCCAGGGGATCCGGAGCGGCTACCGGCGGAGCGACAGATCGAAGTGCCTATAGCGGACTGTCGAGTAAACCGTTATCGAAAAATCTAAAGTCAAAGGTTTTTACATCCCTTTCGATTCCGAGGTACCGTAATTGTGTCCATTCGGTGTAGGATTTCTTGATTCAGCGTTGGGACCAAAGTGTTCTATTCAAGTTACGATCTTACTCTTCATGTGCTCCAACACACTTGCAAGCGTTGGATGCTTTTCCACGAGATATGAGGATAGTTGTACATACAAGAAATGGGTCCACGTCTTCGATTTTGTAGAGAATCAAGTAAGAACGACTGCTTCTACCTCGCCCTGGAGTTGGCCAGTATGCCATCCTCGTACGGTCCTTTGGCCGATAATCGGCCGATAACCTGGGAGTCGGTTTGGCGTTTTGGCAAGAATACCGTAATCTCGTACGGTCGTTGGGCCGATAATCAGCGACAATTGCTGTACTCTTTGTTCTTTCGTATGTACGTATTCTTCTCGAACAAGACGCTGGTATCGACATTTGGTTCATGATTGGCGAAGATCTGAATGCGCTTCATTCTCGAGTGAAGCAAGGATCGTCATTTGAGGTTAACTGGGCTCCTAAATTGGTTCACCATGGTTTGATTTAGTTTTCTGTTCCTTGGATCACCTCCGAAGATGGTTTCAGTTCTACAATTACAGGAATCTATTCTTAGACGAGACGACCACCTCTATGTTCAACAATGGGATTTCAATTTTGAGATGTGGAAAACTTGGATTGTTTGGGACCATGAACGCTTCTTTACGGTTTGTTTGCATGTCAATTATAAGCGAATGAACGACCATTTCTTTCAGGAGGTGTCCGCGCGAAAGTACAACGAACAGGACAAGATGGTGGCAGGAATTCACTTCTCGGCTGTTACGAGCAAATTTTCCACTTGACTGTAAAAGAACTTGACGGAAGCAGTTTGAATGATTGCGAACCCTTGGCCCATAGTTCTTGGTGGATCGACATCATGGTTCGATTTGCATTCTGATTTCATGACCTAATGTTGAACATGAAGCGATCTTCGCTGAAAGTCGGCGAGGTCAATAACAGTTTCGCTAAAAAAATCAGGATAGAACTCGATAGAATGCGTATGCTTACAGTGCATGTTCTAAAAAGTATTGACGAAGAGAGTCGGGATTACCTGATTTCCAGCCACAAGGCGACCAGAACTAATGTCGAGCTTGATCAGGCCGGTCAACTGCCAGAACTTGTTCCACCACTTGTCGATCTTCTTCAGTTCTCTCTCTGACAACAACGGCATTGAATTCGTACCCGGAGACCACTCTTTGTCCTCGCTAAGAAACCTATCCAACCCACAGCGACGCGCCATTTGCCGGTACACGTCCAGGCGGTTGTACACGTGAATTTTCAGTCCGTTCAACGATAAGTGAAGACGAATTAGATAATAGCGAAGTTGATTTTCGTTGTTGCATTCTAGGTGTACGTCGCTGACCCCGAAAGCAACTGCTCGGAGCTACGAACAAAAATGGCTCCTTGGGACCGAACGGCGATCTCCCAACCGACCAATTCGTGTCGCAGCAGGAAGACATGCAGGAAGCGTTGGCAGAGGAGCTTCTGAAGCTAACGCATTCGATGAAGGACAACTTTAGTATTGCGGGTAATGTAATCAGAGCTGACAATCAGGTATACTGACTGACCTCTCGTGCTGTTTTCACAAACCGTTGTTTCAGATGTTGTCGAGCATGCAACACACAGCCGAAGGAAACAAATCGAGTTTGGAAGTCGAGAGCAAACGACTTGAACACTACGCGTACAGGTCCTGGATCAATTGCATGATGATCGGAGTCGTCATTATCGTCGTTTGGGTGTTTCTGGCGATGATCGTGATCATCAAGTTCATTCCGAAGAAGTATTAATTTATTCTGATGTTAATTTATGCTCGTGGGTCTGTAATTACTGTATAGAGATGTTTCAGGTGTAAGGTTAAAGATTCTAATAACAACATTTTCATTTGTGAGTGAAGAATCCTGTTACAAAGGAGCAGAAGACCACATTGGCTTAAGACCGCAAGCCTAATCCAAACCTATTCGCACATTCACGGGCTGAAAACACTCATTGGGCGCTAGATTTCTGAATGCGTGCTCGGGCGCGGTGCATTAGTCAGTCGCGGTCAAAACTGCATTAAAAAAACTGAAAATGGGGCTCTTATCAGCATTTGAAAAACTGAGCGATGCTGATAAGGGCAGCGAAGACGCAACACTTTACATTGGTTAACTGATTTTGACTTATCGATCACTCAAGTACATTGACGTGATATTCAATTGGTTTTTTGAAGATGCTGAGCTTACGACTATCGATCCACCTATTCGTATGGCTCTTCTTCTACTGTCAGCATGCCAACGGATTCTCTTGTTATGGAGACGACGGTAAACCGACGAATTGGTAAGTTCTAATTCTACAGTAACCTAATAGACATTAACATAAAAGCGAGAGATTCGTGCTGTTCACCCGTTGACAGTAGCTCTCGCAGGCGGATTTTATCAAGTAGGAAATCGCACTGCATGAGCCTCTGAAGGCTTCACCCGACCTCCACGCTCGATTTTTCTTCGTTTTATCCACTCCCACCGGAATTATAACCCTTTTATTAGTCTAGAACGAATAGGTTTACTCCCGATTTTAGAAAATGCCAATCAAATCCGGATTTCTTTCGTTGATTGTACTAAATAGACAAATTCGAGTAGATTTATCCAGTAAGCACAAGTTTAGTAAACAGTGAAGCCGATGATCCGGCTTCTCTGCGAGATAATTTGTAAAATCGTTTTGTCCAGGTTTGCCATCGATAAACTCCAACGCGTGAGCAAGACTGGGCGGGACGTGAGCGACAAGAGCGTCAACCTTCCTGAAGACCTACAACGTGGCGCAAACTACTTCTACGCGGACGACCGGAATCAGAATATGATTCTCTCCAAGCTCAACATCGACGACTCTACAAACGCACTGGGCAGAACCCTCAGCGTCCACTTCCAGAATGTGGATTCCGCCGACTACTTCTACATCCGCTACGATGACCAAGATCGGAAGACGACATGGACATTTGAAGATGTGGTCTTGGGAAACAGCGTGCCGAAGGGCCATCTGAAAGGTTTTGAAATGCATTGAAAGCATAGAGTAACAAAGTCAAATTTAGGCAACATTTTCGGATCGAAGACCGAACCTCTTTTCGTGCTGCTTTTGGTCAGCATCCCTACGTTTGGAGGCAAAAATGCGTACCAATACAGCGACCGCGACCTGAGAAACGCCCAACACGCCATCTGTCTGACGTTGAAGAAAGACCAACTGGAAGCTGTCTTGGACGCGCTCTACAACATGAACATCAAAGTCCAAGACGCAAAAATCCCGCGTTGGCTCCAGGAAATCAATGACTCCTGGAAGGATGTACGTTATATTTTTCGTTTCAAACTTGGGAAATTTATTTTAGTTTGAAACGAGCGGAAAAAGCAACCTTCGGCCTCTCGACAACGTCAAAAACGTGGACAGACTCACGTTGACGACCCCCAACAACACTCCTTTTACGTGGTTTGTGAAAGCGGGAACGGCGGACGAAGGTTAGTGAATAGTCGGTTTATTTGGACTAACAAACTCGTTTGCAGACATCTACTCGCACATTGCGGACGCGCTCGATACACCACTGAGTGTTCGCACGTTCCGCCATGCATCTGGCGGCAAACTGGACAATAAGTGCGGCGGCAAGAATACGGTCACCAACATCTGCACGATGGCATTTGCCGTTGAGGTGGTAAGATAGGATTGTTACTTTTAAAACAACTCATCTAACAACTTCAGGACACGAATACTGTTCAAATCTTGCCGCGCCCAACCAAGGACCATACGAAACAGGCCTTCAGCACGGACGCGCAGAAACCGTACGTCTGCTGGTGCGATCTGAACAGACAGGTTTGAAACATTGGCGAGCGCATCTGAGACTTCATTGTTTTGTTTTTATTTCAGGAAACCCAGAATGATCGAGGCGGTGGTTGTCTTTGCCTGATGCACCACGCAATTTGGAAATTCTTCACAGACGCTATCGATGATCAGGAGTACTGCTCGTCCAAGTACAAGTGCGAAGGCAACACCATGACGGAACCGTCTTCTCTGTTGGAACCCAATGGGGATGACGATGACGACAAGACTGGGTGGTTCGTGGACATCACGTCACTGATCGTGGAGATCACTTTCTCGATTCCCGCTTCAGAGCGCAGTGAAAAAACCGAATTGTAGCTATTTGTCACGGTAGCTCAGTTGGCAGAGCGCTAGATTTTTGGTCTAGAGGTCGCCGGTTCGAATCCGGTCCTTGGCATCTTTTCAATAAATAGCAACGTTCTGTAATTATCTCTTATCTGGTGTTTTTCGACAAATTCAGCGTTGTAAAACAAACCATTACAGTAGCTGGTTATAGGTCATTTGAGCACCGATCTCCTGCCGTTTTTTCAGCTTATCATTCCTCTTAGTTAATAACGGGTTGGTTACCATTTGTGCTGATTGGAAACCGCTCAGAATTGCAATTTATCGTCTTGGAAGTGACGCAATTTAGTTGTCATCATTATCACGGTCGTAGTTGATAAAGATAAAAGGATGACTTTAGCGCAACGTCGGAAGATCTTCTAGCATTGTTTTCCCATATCATGTTGTGTTGCTTCGCAGAAACTCTCCTTCATTTAAACCCAAAAGACAACGCTAATTTGAAAAATCTGCCGTTAACATGGATGCTGTACCCTACGAGTTCTGCACCCGCTTAGCTGAGTGTTCGCTGGTTGATGATCGTTGTTTTGAGGATTTTAACGGAATCAACAAATGGAGGAATGCGACCGAAGATTCGCAATTGAAGATAAAGATCCAACTGGCTTGTTTGGACTCGGGAATCTGGAAATATTCAATCCGCGACAAAAAGAAGAAAACTGTGACGATCCAGGAGTTGACGAAGAAGCCGAACTTCAAGGAATACCGAGTTGAAAAGCTGGAAATTCACACGGAACTCGAAAACACTTTTCCTTGGCCTTGGAAATACGAATTGAACGCTAAAGACCTTGCAGCTCTGGACAGGCCGCTGAGCGCGTTTCTCGACGTCCTCAGCTTTCTCTCCAACGAGCCGTCTCTGCAGATCAACGCTCCGACTCCGCTGAACCCCGAGGACGAAGTGACAATAGTGGAACGTCTGGAGAAGCTCAGATTTCATGATATCAAAATTTCCACCTTCACTCCTGTCTACCACAATCTGGTCACTTCGTATCTGTCCGGGTCTGACAGCGCTCTCCGAAGACCGGATCGATCTTTGGGTTTGAACTCGAACGAGTGGCCGGAAGAGACCCAAGCGATGCTGCAGAACAGCGTTCTTTCGGGGAAACTGCGACGAGTCAACCTTGGCAACAATTCTCCCTGGTCTTTTGAGTTCTTTGAGCATCTGTTCAAGACGATTGAAGCCGACATCGACAGCTTCATTCAAACCGGGTTCTGGTTCAACGCGGTGTTCGACGAGAACATTGGAGAGGAATTGGAGCATTTCAGGGAGGAGATCATGAGATTCAGACGCGATTCCGTAGATGAGAAACTTGGAACGTGGCGTTGGCGTTTGAGATCAACGGAAATAGATGATTTCGATCTCGAACTGAAGTTGGGAAGAAGCGCATGTCATATTTCGAGCAATTACTACAATTACAGCGAGGAAGACACTGATGATGAGGGAGATTACGATGTTGGCAATGATTAAGACGCTGAAAACGCTCCAGATTACCGGTTAACCGATCCTTGTTAGGGTTACAATAAATTGAGACATCTTGCAAGCCGTTATTTGGATAGATTATGAGGTTAAAACTCGTTTGAGTTGATTTCTGAGCTTAGGCCGACTGCCTTCACTTCTATACGAAGCCTGGCAAGTCAGGAATCCACGCAGTCAGCCTAGGCAGAGCTTTGCTCTACGCGTTCGGAGTCATTATCGTCGTTTGGGCGGTTTCTGGCCTTCATCCCGAAGGAACTTCGTTCTACGGCGGTGCCTCTTTACTTCTTTGTCTGCTTAAGAACTTCTCGCAAATCGCATTATCTACTTTATTCCTTTATTCTTTGTTTTTCGCGGAGTGCATCCATTAGAGCACCACTATCGGCTCTTCCCGCTCACAGTGAGGGCTATAAGTGCACGAATTGAGTTACCCATCTGCGTGTGGGGCGCGTTTTAAATTTGTCGTAGAAAGAGAGGAGAGAGAGAGAGCCGAGTGCCGACAATTAGACTCTATTATTCACAAAAGAACGGCGCTCCCGCCGCTGCAATGTTGCCTTCGCGTTAAAGGCGCCGCCGCCGCTGCGCCAAAAGTGATTTATTCGCATTTGACCGACCGATTTGTCTTCATAATTGGCGCGTTTTTGGCTTTCGCTGCGCCTGATCAACGCAACCGCGTTTAGAGACCAGAAATTCCTATTTTTGGCTAATTCAGGCCTTTCAGAATAGTGAAAAAAAACTCGATTGTGTCTTTTGTCTAAAGAAACTGAGGAAACGAGAATTCCGAGTCTAAGAAGCTCAATGCAGCCGGCTGTCGGCCCAGTTACGAGGTCAACGCTTTCCGCTTCAAACTGATTTGACGCTTACGAGTATATTGTGGTGTTTGAGCGCCAAGCGGCCGAGGGAGGAGGAAACGCAAGAAACATTAATTCGATTTGCATTTTGAATCGAAGAAGCAGATGCCGTTTTGTGACTTTGTGACTCGTCATATTTATACTTTTTGTGACGCTGAGACTTTGTGCCATGATAGCTCAGTTGGGAGAGCGTTAGACTGAAGATCTAAAGGTCGCCTGTTCGATCCCGGCTCGTGGCAATCTGTTTTTTTTTTGCGCAAGCTCGTCATGCTCTCTGCTGATTGCGCTGTGCGTCTCTACAAGATCTACGACGTCTTCAGCGCCCCGTGCAAAGTTCAAGTTGTACTTCATCGCGATCGTCGCTTCTAGTGGATTCAATTTGCGTTGTCTCTCTTTAAAAAACGGTCGTAAAGTGCGCTCGTTCGATTTATGGCGTTTGTGATGAATTCGAAAAGGAAATTGAGAGAAGAAGATGTCGATGCGCGCGCTCTCGCGCTCTTCCTTGTGGAATCTTACCAACTTTCGCAAAGGGAAATCAAAAAATAAATTGCCACGAGCCGGGATCGAACCGGCGACCTTTAGATCTTCAGTCTAACGCTCTCCCAACTGAGCTATCATGGCATCTCTTCTGCTATGTGACAATTTGCCTATATCGACGCTTATTTGCACTTGTTTGTTTCTGCGAATCCGGGTCCTCAGAGTGCGCCCTCTTCAAACAATACTAACTCCGTTCGCTCTTCACTTCCCCCAAGAAGCTTTTCTTCCAAAAGAAAGAATTTAATTCGATTATGCCAACCAACGCGTTGTCCTCCGCGTCGTTCGTGCCGGGACCGCCTTCTTTTCACTCTCTTCGGACAGCCGTCAATCGAGTTGCAAATTAAACGCGCGCGCGCGGACCCCAAAATCCCTTTCTGTGGAGCTTCCGCACAGTTTCCGGAATTCATTCCGCGTCAAGTAAACACTTGCTTTCCGCGTTCCTGGCCGCGCCGCAATTTCCCGAAAAGCGCTCCGAAATCATTGACCGAACGAGATTGACGCAGGAAATCCTCGTGGAAATCGCGTTGAGAATTGAGGTAAACAAATGTTTCTGAGTGCTTTTGGGGCTTTAAGGAAATTCGTTTGCGTCAGAGAGCGAAGTGAAAATAGCTTCGCGTATGAGTATTTCACGCGTACCCGTCATATCGCACGAAATTCCGTGTTTCTCATCAAAAACAAAAAGTTATGAGTCATTCTGTTGCGGAAATTGATTGTTTTCTTTGTTTGAGACGCGCTCAGTCCCGTTTTCTCACCAATCAACCGCTGTACACACGCGTTCTGGGTTGTATTGTCGTTTGGAAAGACAGCCAATGGATAGCCGCTGCTGAACCTATGAAAAGCCGAGTTTTAGAGGAATTTCAAATTAAAACAGCCAAGAACAGATCTGTCTAGACAGACATTTGTCCAATTCAGATGCTCGGCATATCAACGGATCAGAGAGCAACGCAGACAGTGGCGAGATGGCCGAGCGGTCTAAGGCGCTGGTTTAAGGCACCAGTCTCTTCGGAGGCGTGGGTTCGAATCCCACTCTCGTCAAACAATTTTTTTTCACTCTTCCAGACTGTTTTCTGCACTCCAAAGTCGACCTTCGTTTCCACGAATTGTCTCCTCAAATTAATTGTTTTGTCTCTCCTTAAAGGAGCCAATTATTCGCAGAGTGCAGAACACCGCCGCTCGCCTCTCCTCATTCCCCAAATTCTCGTTTTTGCGCTGATTTCGCTCCTCCGATTTTCCGCTTCACCTCTTGTTTTCCTCTCTCGCTCGTCACATTCGTTTCGCGCTCTAATTGTCATCTTCCAGGAGCTTCTACCGCTGCACCCCGACAGACGCGAAAACCTTACCAGCAGACCTTATCGAAGAGACCCTCATCGAATACTAATGAGCCTAGTTTACCCTCACTCGAGAACTCTACGGCGACCGATATGACGCCGGAGGCTTCTTCGTCCGGATTTCCCGTCTTTAAGCGTCCTCCGCTCACAACATCCACGTTTTTTGCCGCTTCGTCGAGTCGCGCTCAAAAAGTGGAAAACCGAATTAGAGAGGCGTGTCTTCGCCCATCGTCGTTCGCGTCGTTTTGGGGACACGAAGCGCAGCAGCAGCAGCAGAGGGGGAGGAGAAGAACAGATTCACATGCAGGAAGAAGTCAGATTCGCGCTCTCGCGCACCCGCGTTCTCTCCGCTTTATTTGTTTGTTTTGAGGCCGCGGAGGATCGGTGATCTCGTGAATCATTGATGAGAATCAGCGGCGGCGGCATATGCGCCGCTGTTGACCGCGTGCAGTCGAGCGTGCGGAACGGTTGTTTTAAACATGGAAATTGCGTGGAAAACAGAAAATAGAAGAGCGGATTGCCTGATGTGAGTGGGAGGCGACCGGGGAACGCGTGGATTGCGCTCGCGCAGATCATCTGCTGCGAAGAGATCAAAGAACTCTTTGATTTTGAGGTTTGTGGACTCTGTGGTATACGGTAGTATTGCGCGCCTCTCGCGGCTTTATCATTTATCTCTGCTGTCTGGTTTGGTGTTTCAGACAGAATTTCAGCCAATAAGATGTCTATAAAGGTCTAAAAGGATTCAAATCACGCATCTGAATTCAGTTGAAAGCGTCAGCGACGTTTTTGTTTATCTCTCCAGCTTCTCTTTTTCTGTTTTTGAAACCTGCAAGTGGCACGTTTCGGGCTTCAAGCTGAATTTTCTCTCAATTTAAGGCAAAACACAAAAAATAGATTGCCACGAGCCGGGATCGAACCGGCGACCTTTAGATCTTCAGTCTAACGCTCTCCCAACTGAGCTATCATGGCACATGCGTGTTCTGTGCTCCATGCGGTTATATATGCACTTGTGTCCGTAATTCTCCGATTTCCCGAATCACAAATCGTGATTGGCACAACGCGACCATTTGCATAATCGAATCAAAAGTCTTTGCGTGTGATGGCGTTGCAAAATTTCAAGAGTTTCTCCTCGTTCCTTCGTTGCTCTCGCCAATCAATTCGTGCGAATTGTGACAGACGACGCGAGCACCAAATTCTGACTTGTGACGTCCACTTTTTGCGATTTGCGTGCGATTATCCGAATTTATGCGCGGTTCTTATGCGTTTTTCCGCCTGATGGCTGCGGATTGAGGACGTTTCTATCCTATACTTTGAATAGCTGCCCTCGGTGAACGAATGGAGTTTGATCGCAGCGAGCGAACAACAATAGTTGCAGCTGTTGGCTACGTGGGAACGAAAATGGTCAAAAATAAAATTTTGCAAAAATTGTTTGACGAGAGTGGGATTCGAACCCACGCCTCCGAAGAGACTGGTGCCTTAAACCAGCGCCTTAGACCGCTCGGCCATCTCGCCACTGTCTGCGTTGCTCTCTGATCCGTTGATATGCCGAGCATCTGAATTGGACAAATGTCTGTCTAGACAGATCTGTTCTTGGCTGTTTTAATTTGAAATTCCTCTAAAACTCGGCTTTTCATAGGTTCAGTAAGCACAATCTATCATTCCGACACAAACAAAGCGCTTTAACTTACTTGAATTGACTTTAGCACGTAATTCTGTATCGATTGACGTTTCTTTGAGGTCAAAATTTCATTAAATGTTGCATCTGGACACATTTTCACTGCGCGCAGTAAATGAGGAAGCAATAAACCCGAAATAACCCTCTAGGTTGCGGTTTGATGCACGTTCTGGCTTGTTGCTGGCCAAACCAACAATTTGACCTTTTGTCTTTTGGATTCTGGCCTCTGACCGCTCGTGTGCGCTCGCTAGCAAACTCAATTTTGCACTTTGATCGGGTAACTGCAGCTGTCAGTCGTCACTTGTCGACCAACTTGCAACAGGTCCTCTGACGCGTCAGAATCTTCAAATTCCGCGTCTAACGTCGTCTTCTCTCCGCTCCGCCTCGCTCACGCATAAATCGTGTTTTGTCGCTTGGTCGGCGCACGAATTGATTGTTTTGATTTACGAGATGCTCCGCATGACCCTGCGGGAGCGTTCACAATGGCCCGCAAACTACTTTTGCGCGGCTCCCGCGGGGATTCGCCGACATCTGATTGACCGTCGGTCGTCGTCGTTCGCCGGCAAAAAGTCGCAAAATTTATTATATTCTTCCTTATTGTCGTTTGTGATATGATTCATTTAGGATGTCTTGATGAGCGTGCCATGATAGCTCAGTTGGGAGAGCGTTAGACTGAAGATCTAAAGGTCGCCGGTTCGATCCCGGCTCGTGGCAATCTGTTTTTTGCGCTTGTGATATTTAATTTGCGGTTGTGTAACCCTGCATTTAAGCTGTTAGACTGTGTTATCTTCTTTAAAATTAAATTACAATAATTTTAGGCTAAAATCAAAGGTTGCGCGCAAAATAAAAAATTCGCTGACCCCGACGTGATTCGAACACGCAACCTTCTGATCTGGAGTCAGACGCGCTACCGTTGCGCCACGGAGTCATGTCTGCTAGCATCTTCGATTGTTGCTATATTCTATTCGCGCAGAAAACCCATAAATTCGTTCGTGAAACGTGTTTGTGCCGCGTTCTCATAACCCAACCCGTGCGTTCGCGTATTCGCTCGTGCGAAACGTTTCACTCTGTCTGTGTTCCAAGCAAATTCACTCTCAAAATAACTCAATTTCCTTTCAGATTCCTCCTTCTCCTCTTTTCCCCTTAAGACCCGCAGCTGCTGCTGCTTCTGCTAATGTCGCCTCACATGGTGTTTGGCTAGAGCGACAACGCCCGCGTATTCGAGGCCGAAATGACACTTCGGGCGGCGATCGCCGCTCTCGCCTTCCTCTCGTTGCTCATCTCGTTCTCCACGGGTTCCCGCTACAGTAATGCCGTCCCCTCGCATCATGACAATCCGGCCTACACCGACGAGCAGAAGCTCCTCTATCATCTGCTGCGGCAGTACGAGAAGGCGGTGAGGCCGGTGAGGAACGCGTCGCACACAATTACGGTAAAACTCGGCATGACCATGACGAATATCTTCGATATGGTAAGTGGGGAAAGTCGTTTTGGGAGTTGGAAACGACTTAATGGACGAAAGTCTTGTAGCAACGAGTTTTGAGATCAATTTTAGTCAAAAACAAAAAATTCATTGACCCCGACGTGATTCGAACACGCAACCTTCTGATCTGGAGTCAGACGCGCTACCGTTGCGCCACGGAGTCATGTCTTTCACTTCGCCACAAAGTCGCTATATTCTCACTGCAAATTCAAAAACTTTTCATCACAAATCCCGCAGTCTTTAGTCTCATTGAACTTGTTTGTGACTAAAAAACCGCAAAAATCAATGTTTTCTTCAATTGCAGGACGAAAAGAACCAAGTGCTCACAATTAACGTTTGGCTCGACCAGGTGCGGAAGTTTTCTGATCGCTGCGGGAGGTCTTTATGCCCGATTTAGGAGTGGAAAGACGAATTGCTGCGCTGGGATCCAAAGGAGTTTGCAGGGATCGAGTCGATTCGCATTCCTTGCGATCTCATCTGGCTTCCCGATATCGTGCTCTACAACAAGTGAGTTTGGGGTTTACTAGTAGACCAAAAACAGATTTTGGACACAGCGAATGACGATAATGTTGTTCTGTTCAGTGCGGACGACTACACGGACGGCTACATGCGCTCTCGGGCGATGGTCTTCTTCGACGGCACCGTCTTCTGGCCTCCGCCAACGCAACTGCGGAGCACCTGCAAGATCGATGTCACGTATTTCCCGTTCGACAGCCAGCGCTGTTCACTCAAATTCGGCTCGTGGACCTATCACGGTTGGTTCTTCTGTCTAGACAGTGGAAATATCGGGATCTCTTGTCTGCGCAGTACCTGATTCTGTGTGCCGTGTCTAGACTGATTCAGCAATCTAGACAGTAATCACGATTGTCTAGCCAATCGTAGACATTCAAATGACCCAAACGCGTCGAGTTGACGTTTCCCAGCTGCCAAGATGCTCCTCAAAGAGGTCATTTTCAAGACGACACGGAACTTCCTTGTTTTGTTTTCATCCTCATCTCATTTGCGAATTCTTCGTTTCTTCCAGGATTCCAAGTGGACATCACGAATCGCAGCGACAACGTCGACTTGAGCAACTACGTCGTTTCCGGCGAATTCGATCTCGTCCGAGTTCATCAGAAGCGTCGCGTCGTCAAATACACGTGCTGTCCAGAACCGTATCCCGACGTTACCTTCTTCATTCATATTAGGCGAAAGGTGGGTTGCTGCGCGATGAGTGAAACGTTTCACTGCCACACCCCGATGCTCTAGGTTCAATTCAATTCAGATTTGACGATTTTTCGTTGTTTTCTAGTTTCCATGAGAGATGAACAACCCTGAAAACGTTGACTTGCGACAAAAATTGCATCAAACAGCGTTTTGATCACGATTTTGAGAGAAAATTGGTTTATCAACGGTGGAAACTCGTAAAACAACATATTAGTAAACGTAGTCTTGCAATAAACCAAAACAATTACTCCGCCGCTGTGATATGACTTCGCACGAAACACAAGAAATTAGCGGCCGAGTGGTCTAGTGGTAACGATTCCCGCTTCGGGTGCGGGAGGTCCCGGGTTCGAATCCCGGCTCGGCCTAATTTTTTTATTTTTTCCTCTTTCAGACTCTCTACTACCTGTACAACGTCATCTTCCCGTGCATGATGATGTCGGTGCTCACGCTACTCGGTAAAATCAAACGCGTCGACGTACAGTAACCGATCTCACCGTTCAGTCTTCTTCCTGCCGCCCGACTCCGGCGAGAAGATCGCGCTCGGCATCACCGTCCTCCTCGCCTTCTCCGTCTTCGTCCTCGCGATCGCGGAGAAGATGCCGGAGACGAGCGACTCGATGCCGCTGATCGGCATCTATCTGACCGTAGTCATGAGCATGACGTCCGTCTCGGTCGTGATGACCGTCATGGTGCTCAACTTCCACCATCGCGGTCCGTTCCACAAACCGGTCCCCGACTGGGTGCGCGTCTTCATTCTCGACAAGATGCGTCGCTGGCTGTTTATGAAACTACCGTACACCGGCTACGGCGACTCTGTGATGTCGGCGATCTCCGCCACGAGTCTGATGCGCAAGATGAGCGTCCGCCTCGCGATCGACGACGTCATCAGCAACGAGATGTACAGCAGCGGCGGAGGGAGAGACGCTGGTCCGCCAAGCAACGACTCTACAGTAACCTACGGGAACGGCAACGTCAATCACCTCGGGAATCACTTCACCGCGCTCGCGAACAACAATTTCCAGCCGGCGGAGGAGGATCTGTTGAATCACCAGCTGATCGACGAGACCGCGCTGGACGGAAACGGGAAGACGATGCAGAAGAAGAAGAAACGCAAGTCGAAAGAGCTCCATTCGCGGTTGTTTCGCACGCTAGAGGTAAGTAAAAAAATTAGGCTGAGCCGGGGTTCGAACCCGGGACCTCCCGCACCCGAAGCGGGAATCGTTACCACTAGACCACTCAGCCATTCGTTATGCAATGATACGTGCGCATATGAACGTTTCAAATGATGCGTTTTTCATCAAAGAAATGGAAATTGGCGACATTTAGAAGTTTGAAATCGGTTTTTGAATGAAAAAGTGCCAAAAATCAGAGTCAATGCGACAAAATCACGATTCGCGACGTCTGGTCTGACAAACGCATACGTGTCTGTCAACTGCGCGCACAACGCACGACCATTCCGTCGGAGAACAGACACAAAATAGCCGAATTGCGCACTTGGAATCACCAGAAAAACGCAAAATTCGTCGTCTAGACAATCCATTTGACGTCCACGCATGCTTCTCCACGTCTCAATCACAAATTCACACGTTTCAATTGCCTTCTAACGGTCCTTCCCACCTTCAGATGCTCATAAAACGCCAAGAAATCGAAGACCAATCGAACGCGCTGGCGAACGAATGGCGCCAAGTGGCGCAAGTGATAGACCGCCTCCTCTTCTGGATCTTCCTGGTCGCCACGGTGTTCATCACGCTCCTCCTGCTCATCATCATCCCCACAATTCACCGCGCGATGGATTCCGAAGACTTTGACGAGTCGCAATTCGGCCATCAATGAGGAAAAATCCTCGAATTAACCGCGATTTGCTCAACGGAAGAAGGAATGTATAAACTTTATCAGAAGAATCTATCGTGACATCTGTGAATTCGCTCTCGTCCAATCGCTGCTCGTCTTCGACATCGCTGGTGAACTAAATTGCGTTGTTTAGAGTCAGAACAAGGCGCGAAACTCACTTCCTAACGGTAGAAGGCCCCGAAGCGGACTGATATCCACTCGTGTGGCTGTGTCCTTGACTCAACTGCCTCGTCCACGCTTCCATGCCGCTCACGGGGCTATCTGGGAGGTTAGAGCAGCTCTCCGGGGAGAATGGGACCGAGTTCACCTCCGTGTGGATGCTGCTGTTGAAGCTGTTGTTCTGAAATCATCAAATTAACCCAGTTTAGGGCAAATCAAGAGCTTACCTCGACCATAGTGACATTGCACGACTCGGCGGGGTTGTTGTTGACCAGGAGGCTCGTGTTCAGGTCCACGTGCTCGTGCGGGAGCATAAATTTGGGCTTCGCTTGTGGCGCTCGCGGTCTAGGAAGTAAAATCTGGTTTAACATCACAAATACGATTGACTCACGTTTGGAAACTCGGGAATCGATGGCTTCCGTTGTTCATCTGATTTGCGCCGAACCTCGATCGCTGGACGATCCGCTTCGCAAGGCGGCTGAGCTCCTCGTCGGTGGATTGCGCGACGCGGAGAATCGCCGGATTCGCCAGGAGGCTCTGCTCGGTCGTCCGATCGGTGTCCGCCATGAAATTGAGGATTCGGAGGCATCGTTTGGTCACATCGTCGGCTCCGTTCTTCTCCAGGAGGTGGAGCACACGCGGAATGAGTTGCAAGCTTTGGATGTGGCCGCGGTAGTGATCATAGTGTGTGCGGAGAAATTCTGAAATGAAGGAATCGAGTTTAGAGTAGAGATAAAGAGTGTTTTGAATGCAAAATCACACGATTAACCAGGATCACAGGAATCTTGCCTTTCTCCGCTGTCATCGTATCAAATCGAGCTAGATAACAACTCTATCGACTCGTCAGTCAATTTTAAGACTAGAGAAAGTGATTGCAGCACGACTCAACGCTTTTTAAGTAAAGAATTGTACGAAAACACCCTCTGGATACATAGACGACGTGCGTACGACTTCTAGCACTGGTCCCGTGACGATACGTCTTTTTACGCGGTAAAATCACAAATCCGAGTGAAGTTCCTTCACTTCGGCATTCGCGATGAGAGCGCAGCGCCAAGGAGCCAACTGATTACAACTTACTTCCTAAATTCTCAAAAATCCCGACGGCGATCTTCGCGGCGTCCATTTTCGGGTTGATCAGCTCGACGCACACGTGCATGAACTCGACGTTCTCGATTATCTCCTTGCGGTTGTCGTTTGAGTGCGCCGAGAGGTTGAAAACGGCGCTCAGCGTGGCTTGGAGGCATTTCGCGTCCTTCTGCTTGTAGGAACGGATCGACGCGTAGCACAGCGAAGTCACAGCGGAGGACAATGCCGCCTGCATCTCCGCATCGACTTGCCACGAGAGATTCCGGAGGAGCGAGGCGTAGTACTGAAAAGCGGAGAGTGTTTCGAGGTAAATAGCTCGCGTTGACTCACCAGAGCGAGATTGTCGACCGCTCCGTGCGCTGAATTGACGATTTGCACGGCGATCGACACGAATCGCCCCTCCAAGCAGAGTTTCCGCTTGATTTCGGTGGATCCGTAGGTCAGATCGATGAGAACCTTCGCCACCAGCTTCCTCAGCTCCCCGTGCTCCTTCATCTTCTTCTCCTCCTCCTCGACCTCGTCATGACCTTCTTCTCTCTGGAACGTCCGCTCCAAACCGAATCGACCAACATCTCTGACTACGATCTGCTTCAGGAGCTCCACAACGCCTAAAACCGATTGATTGTTAGGGCCTGAAAAGTGCTGCGCCGCTCACCTAGTTGGCAGAATGCGTCGCGATAGGCCGGATCATTGGAGTTCTTGAAGAGTTTCGCCAGAAGCTCCCGGATTTCGATGAGATTTTCGCCGATTTGCGCGTTCGTCGCCTTGCTGAGGTCGGCGGAGAGCGAAATCGCGCATTGGAACGCCTCGCGCTTGTTCTCGGGGAGCTGCGCGAGGAGTGCGGGCAGCTCCGCGGCTTCGGGGCCCGAATTTAAGACGACGGACACGATTTTTGTTTGAATGGACATTGCACCGCGAATGGCGATTTGAAAATGACCGCATAGCGATGGGAAAAGGGCGCGCAGGAACGTGTGACGACGACATCGGCGCTTTGAAGTTTGCCGATCGATCGATAGTGCGACGACCTCATCAAGTGTGCATTCCTAATGCAAACAAAACCACTGCGACAGAGGAGTGACCGTCACCGGTGTATATACTCATTGGCAATGACCATCAGACGTGGCTGAGTGGTCTAGTGGTATGATTCTCGCTTCGGGTGCGAGAGGTCCCGGTTTCGATCACCGGCTCAGCCCAAATATTTTTTCCTTTTTCACGTTTTCTGTTGAAGTGAGATAAAACGCCTAAAGGAACAATAAATAAAGTCAAAAAGTTTGGGCTGAGCCGGGGATTGATCCCGGGACCTCTCGCACCCTAAGCGAGAATCATACCACTAGACCACTCAGCCACGTCTCTTCGAATGCTACGAACAGTATAAGTGGCAAATGAACTTATTTATACTCGTAACTAGCAACAAAATAAACCTTTTGTACACGTAAATCTCAACAATTACACGTTTTCTCGATTACAATTTCGGGAATTGACTCCTCCGATGACTCCATCGAGGCATCGGACGGCACCGCGAAGGTCTCCGCGGGCATGTCGAAGTCGCTGCGCATCTGATTCAGATCGGAGGAGATCGTCATGGACGCCTGGCGGCTCCGCTGCGAGCACGCAAAGTCCAGATGCTCGTCGGAGAACTCCTCGCTGTTCGCCATCGCCATTTCCGTTTGGCGCTCGAAGAAACTCGACTTCGCGCTGGGACTCGGCGACAGCGGATGGAGATTCCACGCGGCGCTGAGGTTCCTGAGGAGAATGTGGTCGGTGATGGAGGTGTAGCTCGCCTTCCGCGTCCTCGACGACGGTCGCGACGAGGATTTCGAGTTGAACGAGTCGAGACGACTCGCGCGCTGCGGCGAGTGCTCCGCGCTGCTGTCGATCTGGCTCTCGTGACTCGCCTCCCTGAGGGGTCCCACCACGATCCGAGGACGTTCGACTTGGATTGTTGGCGTGCTGAACTTGCGGAAGTCGATTGGCTCTGGAATGCGGCGCTTTAAGGCTCTGATAGGCGGCGGAGACCCACCTTTCCTGGCCATCGACGTCAGGAGATCGAGGATTTTGACCTGATTCTTCTCGATCGAGTCGAGGCGCGTCTCCAAGTCGCACATTTGCGTCTTCATGATGCAATTCTCGTTCACGACGTCCGAGAGCTTCATGGCGATGGTTTCAGTGCTGAATTCAACCGTAATTTCAAGTTCAAATAGCCAAAATCACCTCTCCGCAGTGCGTCTGATCCTCTGCTCGGTGTCAATGGTCCTGATATGCTGCTTCTTCCTCGACAAGTCGTCCATGCAATCTTCCTCAAAGTCGTGAAGTTGCCGCAACTCATCTTCGTCCAAATACACCTCTGAAATCACTCTTCCTGGTCAAAGAAAAGCCAAAGCGAGCTTACTGATGGCAAAATCGAGGACGCTTTTGCAATTCCGCTTTCGATGCGTCGAGTATTTCCTCTTCCGAGCGCACTGAAAATCGATCGATGAGTGAGCGATTGGGACATATGCAAGAGGAGAGAGACCAAAAGACATGACTCCGTGGCGCAACGGTAGCGCGTCTGACTCCAGATCAGAAGGTTGCGTGTTCGAATCACGTCGGGGTCAATGAATTTTTTATTTTTTGGTGAAATTGCTTGCTAGGGTCTCAAAACGATTTGGTTATTACTTACCGTAGTCAGAAAGCGCATCAACATGAGCAAATGTATGATGATGAGAAACGGCGGAGGCACGACTGGCGTGTTCTCGTACTCCATGACCTGCTGATAGCGTTGGAACAACCAAACCTGCTGCGACATCGCGTTCGTCTCGTTGAAAATGTGGCTAAACGGTTGAATACAGTACCCCCGGTCAACTGCGGAATGCGGTCCTACTTGAAAATAGCGATGAGCATGTTGATGAGGAGGATGTTGGCGACGAGGAGGAAAATCGTCATCAGAATGGGCGGAATCCACCCACCCGGCACGCAGTTCACTCCCTCATCGCCGCACGTGTCAATCTCGCCGGCGTAGACCTCTCCGTAGAGCATGAAATAGGGTTTGTAGAAGATGTTCCGCACGAGGAGCCAACTCCACTTCTCGTGGGGGAAGGTGATCGACTGCTTCGCGACCCCGAACGCCATGAGGGTGACGAGGAGGATGACGATGATGTAGGACATGTTCAGCACCATCTTGGCGGCCATCGTGATGTAGGGACCGATTTTGGGATGGACGCTGAGAAAGTCGAGGAGTTTCATGTGCCAGAGGACCGAGTTGCACGCGAGAATGACGCGTCCGTAGGTGTGCCGCGTGGCCGGTTGACAGCGGAAGATGAATCCGACGAAGAAGGTGAGAACGGCGACCGCGGTGAGGATATTCCAGTAGCGATTGAAGAAAACGCGCACTTTTTCGAGAAATGACGACGATTCGAGGGTGATGAGCTGAAATCAGCGATTGAGACGTCTAGACACTTGATTATTTTGAACGAAAACCGCCGCTTTCAGACAAGAGAAACTGTCCTGTCTAGACATGGCACACCAGCATGTGTCTAGACTAATTCTCCGTCTGCTTTTGACCGGACACGACCGCTCAATCCTCTTCTGAGCACTCAAAAGTGAGACGAACCTTGCGGAATTGCTCCAACCCAATGCAAGCCACGTAGGCGCACAGAAACCACTCGATTTTGGTCGGTTTTTCGGGAGATTCGATGAGTACCACGTAGATTAGGGAGAAGAGGAAGACGGCGAAGCTGAGACTCCAAACCCAGAAGGAGGTGACCGGCGCTTTGTAGAAGATGTAGAGTTTGTTCCACGCGGAGCACAGCGAATGATACGTTCTCTGCAATTGGAAGGTTCTAGGGCTCTTTTGTCGGCAATCGCTGTGTCTTTCACAGAGCCACTTTGTCCCTCGGACTTACAGAGTGATGGCGATGATGATGGTGCTGCGTGGCTGACGAGAATCGCGATCGCAACTCGCTGGGGAAGGAATCTTTCTTCTGCGACTCCACGTCGTGCATCAACTCGCTCGACTCCAAACTCGGCTTTGCCGACGGCCGCAATCGATTCGCTATCGACCGCTTCTTCGTCTTCAGAAGCTAAAGAAATCCCTTCAGGCCTACAGTAACCCATCTACAGTAACCAACCGTGTTGATCTGCTTCGCCACCACCAACGTGTGATGATCGGGCGAACCTTCGGCGCTCGATTCCGAGTCCTCAAAAGAGCTACGACGTTAGAGGGGTACTGTAGCTTGCAACCGGGGTACGGTAGCTTACCTCGGAGTCGCTGCCTCCGTCCAGCTGCTTCAGTTCGCGTCCCTCGGTGATCGTCGGCGTTTTGAAGTTGAGGAGGAGGATGCTCGGCGGGAAGAGAATCGCCGCGATGACCTTGAAGTTTGATTGGCTGAAAGGGGGTTACTGTAGCTGTTTGGAGGGCTACTGTACCTTCTGATGCGGAGTCCGCCGTGCCAGAGTTCGGCGAGAAGGATTTGGCAGCTGAAAGTAGGTGGTTTCAGAGTTGTTCTTAGATTTCCAGTCGAGACCACTTGGAAAATTCACTCTCTACTCACCAAGGATGCGCCAGAAACTGTTTATTGTTGCCGATGACTGCGAGCGAGAGGCACGTGTGATGCCCCCAATTCGGTAATTCGGCCGTCAGGAGGCGCATCGTCGAACTGTCGTCCTGCTGATAGCAGTTGTCCAGCAATTCCAGACTCAGATGTCGAAATTCCCTGAAAACGTCTCGTTTGTCTGTCTGTCTGTCTGGCTGAAGCAGACGCACTCGGCGTATTGTCGCAACTCGTTGGAGACCTCCATTTCGAGATAATCGTTGGCGGCCTGGCGACTCATGCACTTGTAGAGCCGAATGGCGACGAGCGCCTTCGCCGTCGCCTCCTCCCCGTGCTGCCAGAAGCATTTGGCCATCTCGTGTCTTCGTGTCAGGACCGCCCAGAGCATCAAGTCGTTGAAAGGGTATTTGAAGTCGGATTCCGCTTCCGCGGAGTCTTTCGGACGCCGTAGACCGTATTTCCGCTTACTCTGCATAGTTTTGGGTTACGGTAGCTGTCGTGGCGAGACGCACTTACACAGGCTTTCGCCGAGTTCACCTTGTTCGAGGTGAGTCTCCGGTGGAAGCTCCCGATCCTGCGCAACTGCGATTTGCCGCGGAGCTTCTCGTAGCGACTCTTGAAGGATCGCGACGTGTAGACGCAGCGATACGCGTTGCCCATCAGCTTCTCGACGACCGCGCCGATCTCGGGGAGCGTGATGGAACGCGCGTTCTTGTTGATCTGCTCGCCGAGCATGTGGTGCAGCGTGGAGAGCGTGCCGTAGCTCGAGTTGTAGAGCTGCTCGAGACGCTCGATGGTCAGGAATTTGCGGAGCGAGACGCCGTTCTCGAGGAGCAGTTGGACAAAGTCGACGCGGTCGAGCAGCAGCGCGTCCATCATCGCGTTGTGCAGCGAGTGCGCTGGCCACTCGAGCGCGACGTCGTGCGCCGCGCCGAAGATGTCCGACCGCGCAATGTCCACCCGGTTCCACGCCAGCGTGAGCGAGAGCTGAAGCGTGATGATAAGAGCGCCGAATATCGAGAATTTTGATGAAAATTTCAGCGTCGTCTCCGCTACTGCGACGCGCGTTCAATCATAACACCGGAGACGGAGAAGCTGACGAGTGAGGAGGAGCGCGATTGAATGCTCTGTGCGTGTGTAAATAACAGAACTGTGCCTACCTGATCGATCGGGGTTAGATTCTGGCCGCGTAGAAGTGCAGAGAGAATCGCGTGGTCGACATCTTTGTCTTTTTCTTCGCCAAGCCGGTAGACCGTCAGCTGAAACGAGAGCGAAAGTGACGTTTGTGTGTTGCTGGCAACTTGTTGAAAGAGAGAGGAGAGAAGTTGTTTTGCAGACCTGAAAGGCGAATTTTGACCCGAGAAGGTCAGAAAACAAGAGAGAACAAAATTTGGGGTTTGAGGGCGGCGTTGAACTCGTCTCGAGCGCGTGGGAAAACTGGAGCGTTTGCAATTAGCCACAGAGCGGTTGTCTGAGCTGGCAGGCGGTGTTGGTTATATGAGCAAATGAGCTCCAAATCCTCTCTCGCTCACAAATCGCACCGTAATCCGGCAACTCACGGCACAACCAGTTCCCTCTCTCCCAACTCACCAAATCCTTAAACTCGATGCACTTTAGAATATCCGCCAAAATCTGCGTTGGCGACTCGACGCTGTAGCGGAAGAGATTCGCGATCAGCGAAAGGAGCTCCGTGCGCACCTCGTCGGTTAGCGAGCTGAAACGAAGAAGGAGAAGAGGAGGTTTGATTGCGGACGCGGAGATCGCGACGGCGTTGTTGGGAAGCGGCGGCGATAGCCGAGCGAGCGACAACAAACTCACTTACCCGTGGGCGCGAACGCACTTATCGGCGAATGAAAGCAGATCGGAGGCGCGTCCACTGCCGTCGCACACGATCACCGGAACCGGAGGGTCGCTGAAATTTGCCGAATTAGGAGACGACGTTTCCCGAATTTGATTTTTGGCGAAGAATGCGGCGCGCCGGCCGCTCGGTGTCACGAGTTCTGGCGACTGATTGATTGTTTTTGACGTTTCGAGAGCTCTTTGGAAGTGATTTTTGAACGAATTTGGTGGTGAGGGCGGTCAATCATCTGACTAGACGATGAAGCTGGTTATCTGTGAGATTGCAGTGAAAAACAAAAAAATAGATTGCCACGAGCCGGGATCGAACCGGCGACCTTTAGATCTTCAGTCTAACGCTCTCCCAACTGAGCTATCATGGCATGGACGGCAATTGCCCAAATTCGTCATATGCGCGGTCTGCTGTTTCCAAAATGCACTTTGAAACACTTGTTTGCCGGTAAAAGTAGTTCCTCGTTCCGTTTTTCGGATGCGCAGACCGGTTTGTGATTGCTGCACCAATTGTCACTGCAGTGGGTGCAAGTTTGCAGCCCGCAGCGATGTTTGGTGTCAATTAGTGGCTGAACGTTCTAGTTTTACCACAAATGGGAATTCTAATAGCCTTTTGTCTTTTAGAAACAGCATTGAGAACGTTGCCATGACATAACCAACAAAACCACTTTTTCAAAACATGACTCCGTGGCGCAACGGTAGCGCGTCTGACTCCAGATCAGAAGGTTGCGTGTTCGAATCACGTCGGGGTCAACGAATTTTTTGTTTTTTCTTGAAACTGCTTGTTTTGGTCTCGAAACGATTTTCTTCTACGCTTTAGCTGTTTACTTGGCAAAACTGAATAAAAAAGTGAGAAAACAAGCAATAATCAAAAAATAGATTGCCACGAGCCGGGATCGAACCGGCGACCTTTAGATCTTCAGTCTAACGCTCTCCCAACTGAGCTATCATGGCATGTCTTTCTGTTTACCTACAACTTCACTATACCTACCTTGACAGATACTGTAGGATCGCCTTGATCGTGCACGTTCCTCCTTCCAACACCACGCAGACCATCGGAACTCTCCGCGCCAAGTAACTCAAACTCTCCTTCTGCGCGATGTAGTCCTCGAAGCGCTTCCGGAGGATGATGTCGGCACCGTACCGTCCTACCGTACCGTTGTCGACCAGCAGGAAGTAGGAATGTCGGTCGTTGAGAATCGCGTATCGATTCCGCGATTGAAACGAGTGGTGATCGTAGGGGACGACGATGTCTTTCCCAATGAATCTGCGCAAACGGTAAAGTTCTACTGTTCGGTCACTCACCGCTCCCTCCGCCTGACGAGACCCCACGGCGCAATCCCGATTGTAACGATCTTCGAGCGCATTCTGGCGGAGATTCCCGCTTCGTCGAGCGCCTGCGCCACGTGCCGAACGACTCCGGAGTCGACTCCCGAGGTGATGATCCACGCGCCGGTGGTCTGCGCCGCTTTCAGGAGACCCTCGCGGAACAGACGACCTAGACGGTCTTGCACACTGCAACACAGGGTTACTGTAGCCACCAGAGCGCAGCGACTCACTCAAAGTTGTTCATTCCTCCGTGTACCGTAATCACCAATTTCGGTCTCTCGAGGTTCCACACGCGCTCCATCAGATACATGATGTCTTCGGGCGCGGAATCGTACCCCAAACGCACGTACTGCGCCTTGTGGGCGTGCGTGCCGCCCTGGAACTCGATGGTGCCGAAGGCGTCGGTGGTGACGGCGAGCGTGTGGTCGCGAATCGACCATCTGGCCGCGTCCGCGTCCTCGCGGATCATCGCGGCGGCGGTGAAGCGCGAGAGCGCGAGTTGCGAATGCGCGACGTTCGGTCGTCCGCAGCCGCAGCGGTCGCAGTTCTCCTCGGGGATGAACTTGATGCACTCGCGCTTCTGGAACACCTGCTCGATCCACGGCGTCGTCAGTTTTTCCGACTGAAAACTTGCAAACGTGAAGGGAAAGAGGACTTTGCGGTTTAATGGGTCTGAGAGAGAGGTTCGCGTGGTCAGGAAAGAGCGGTTTTATGGCCTTGTTGACGCGCTGAGGGGATTTTCCTGTCCTATTGACAGACAGAAAGAAATCGATAGTGCTGAATACAGGAGCGTACAGTCAAATGAAATTTGAAAAGATGGCGCCGATTGAGATACTAAGCAACTAAGCAGCAAAAACTTGTTGACTTAAACGGAGAAATAATTTACAAAAATTGATTTTCATTTACTATTTAATTCAATTTACTTAAAAGCCAGAAATCCGCGGAAAATCATTAAAATCGCAAATTTAAAGATGAAAATCAATCAGCGCATCAATCATCCTCAACTGTTTAATAATTTCTCAAAATTTTGATCATTTTGGATCAACTGGCGTCGACAAAGCGACTCGAAAGAAGAAGTGCATGAGGTGTAGGTCTTCTCAGAGTCAGTAGACTGAAATAGAACCAGATTTAAGATGTCAAAGAGCAACAACAAGCAGAACAAAATTGCGTGCTTCCTAAACCGAAATTGTTCGTCAAAACATCCTCCGCAGACGATTTTTGAAACAGACCAAAGGCGAAAGAGGATTTCGCAGCTATTTGAAGGCTAATAATGCATACCGTTCTGACGTTTGCAAGACCAGCTTTGGGCAATTTTTTTTAGAAAACTCTATATTTCCTGTTTACCTAAAGTTTGATTTAAGAAACAGCAGAGAAAGTGAGAATTGTGAGAGAACCGAATACGGTAACAGGAAGAATCAAACGCCAACGAATAAATGAAAACCAATTAACCGTCAGCACGAGTGCTTCACCGTGAAACTGAAGAGAATCAACAGAGTTGTTATGGTCGACGCCACTCACGAAGATGCGATTATTGTGACAAATTGATGACGCGACCTCGCAAACAAACAGAATTGCGGCGAAGAAGTAGTGATTGCAACACTGCTGCCGAGTGAAAGCGGCGATTACTTGAACTGTCGAATTTACGGCAGTTGGGAAACTCCACAACTGAACGTTGAACTGACAATGAAACAACGGAAACGATTTCATGCTGTGTCGATCGCTGAACTATTTGCCTGTTGCTCAACGAGGATGAAGCTATCAAGTTAACCCGAGATCTGCGGCTGTGCAAAATTTGAAATCGATCTGAGAGTTACAGTCCGAGTGGTTCCCTTGTAAGCCGCGATTCAAAACAGAAATCGCAGAAATTGCGATTTTACGACCTTCTATTTGCGTCCACAGCAACCAAAACAAGAACGTGAGTGACAGGTGCACGAGTAAGCGAACTCTCATCGTCAACCGTGTTTTGAAACAGCAAAAGCATTAGTTATTCATGGAGTACACGTGCGTTGATCGTTGGACACAACTGAACACGTGTAATCCCACTGAAACAACACGAGAACCCAACTTGAAATCAAAAATTAAATGGCAAAAGTCGGGATGGACGGCGCTCTTTGCCCACACACACAGTCCGACAAGACAGGTCCCACCGCGAAGCGAAAAGTGCAACTTTGAGAGCGGTGGACGAGGAGGCAACTGTTGTTTGGTGGATTGAACGCGTGCTGAGTGCGCTGTTGCCTCGATTCGAACAAAAATCGCGTTTTCATTGATTTTATGATTGCAGAACTCACAAGAGGTCGAAAAATGGGCTCCGCGTGCAGAATCAAAATACGCAAATAAAACGCAATTTAGACTGCAACACTGAATTCATGAAAATCTCAAAACTTCAGAAATCATGCAACGCACTGGCTGAGCCACGACATTTAGAGCGCAAAAGCCAAAATGACACAATGTCCATGTTAAGCTACCTTTACCGACCACAATTCTTCTCTAACAAGCAGCTAGAAGCGCAAAAATCGACCAAAATGCGAGAAGTAAACTCTAATTGTCGTCACCGGAATTTCGGGTTAATGAAAGCGATTAGCGACGCCTACAAACTTCATCAACAATACGGCGTTTTGCGAGTGTCGTAGATACAACCGCGACATCACAAAGAAATAAGAATGTAATTTCCTTGTTATTCATTGCGAAATTCCCATTTACAAAAGTATTATAGCGTGAATAATCGTAAACGCGACTACAGATGGTGATTGTGTTGTTGCTTTGAGGAAGTTCTTCAATTTTTAATAAAGCGTTTGTTTGCTCGTGAGTCATCTGGGCATTGAAAGGACCGATCGAGTTCTGGTGTTTGTCGGCTGGTGTCGTCTCTTTTGTGTTTTAGGAATATTAGTGCAAATTCTAATTAAATAAAATCAATCCCAAGATCATCCAAAAACAGTTCTTATAATTATAGGAATTTCACAACATTTAACCTTAAATTATTGGAAAGGCCGATGACGCGCTGCCTTTTCAACTAAGATTTACGCTAGAGCTGTAAATAGACCAGACGAATTATCGCAGAAAACAACGGAAAAACATATTTTCTTCATTGCCTCCGTCGTTCCCTTGTGCGCAAGTGAACGACGGAGGCAATTAGCGCCAATACGTCATTCTACGGATCAATTCCACAACGCCAATTGTGGGAAACGCGGGAAGAGCTCAAAAACAGCGCAGTTGGATCAGTTCAGTCAATCGAGAATCAAGCGAAATCATCAAGCTTCCAGATTGATTTCCCTGAGTGCGAATACTCTGAGTTATTCCCGTAAAACGGAACGATTTTCGCAGAAAATAAGACTTTCTTAGCGAAAAGAAAACAAGCCTGATATTCCTGGAACTGAATCAATATTTGTGCAAACTCCAAAAGCTAATAAAAGCGTCATTCTCACAAGTGGGAAACTCCAATCGCGGCGGCGTCTCAATGACCAAACTTCAACAAATGGAAAATACTCGATTTCGCTTGCAGCGTTTTCCCGTTTGCTTCAGGCAAATCGTTCCCATCTTCAGTCTTTGTTCTTTGGCCAAAATAATCGAAAAAATGAGATGAAATGCTTGGATTCCATTTCATCAACCGTCAATAGAGCCGCAAAGCGTCGAACCTGAGCGTCAAAAGTCGAACCTCTACAGCGCTGTTCAATAGACTCGGGAACGACGTTCTTTGAATTCTGGCGTTTCTTGTCGCGAGATGCTAACGATGTCCGCAGCAATCAAATGGCGAAAATTAAATTGAAGAAACCTTTTGATTGTTGATTGGAATGTTGCGGGGGAGTGAAAATCAGATTGCTTAAAGGCCTTCAGCTGACAATCAGCGTCAACCGAAAATCAAAACTGAAAATGCCATCTTTTCTAATGATAAATCCACAAAACACAAAAAGAATCAACTTGGAGTTAAAGAAACATTATGCCGAACACTCAAACACGCCATGATAGCTCAGTTGGGAGAGCGTTAGACTGAAGATCTAAAGGTCGCCGGTTCGATCCCGGCTCGTGGCAATCTATTTTTTGAATTATTGGTTGTTTTCCATTTTTTATTTTGTTTTGCCAAGTAAACAGCTAAAGCGTAAAATAAAATCGTTTCGAGACCAAAACAAGCAATTTCAAGAAAAAAAAAAAAATTCGTTGACCCCGACGTGATTCGAACACGCAACCTTCTGATCTGGAGTCAGACGCGCTACCGTTGCGCCACGGAGTCATGTCTGCCGATCTGTGTTATAGTGACTATGTTCCGATCAATCGATGAGCAAACAACGCGCTGTTATCGATGAAACAAAATTGCAAATTTCGTCAATTTTGATCTTCGAAACGTCCATTTGGAACGCGGAATCACATTTTGTGCTTCCGCAACCGGTTTCGCGCCTTTCGTCGAAGGAAGATCATCGTTCAGCGAACAAAGACTCACCAGAGTGCGCGCGAAGACGTCGGGTTTCTCGGCGAAGCGAACATTCGTGACGTTCGAGATGCTCCGCACTCCCAGCGACTGCGCGCGTCGCCTTCGCGGGGTCAATTCGAGCCACGGAATCCTCGCTTTGCTGTCCACGGTCAGATTGTAGCCGGCGGAGAAGGAATTCCGCGGCACCGCGCACAGATTCGACGAAGAAACGGAGCCGGAGCGGCGGAGATTGTGGTCGATTGCGGCGAGAGAGACGCCGCCGTCGACGGTCGCCATTCTGAGCGAGAGGAAGCGAGGAGATCTGCTGGAAACGGCGGCGGCTGATTTGGAGCGAAATAACAGAAAATAATTGGTTCAGAGAGGATCTGAACTGAAGGAAAAACACGAATTAAGCGCTCTGTTGCCAGCTAAGTATTGCAGTTCACTCTCTAAATGCTCAAATTCATCAAAAGGCGCTGCCACGGGGGATGGAGGGCAGCTGCATCACCCAGCTGCTCTCAGAGAACCGAATTCACCTGGTCACATCGCGACAAAACCGCAGAAAACGTGTCAAAGTTGTTCTGCTCCGTCTGCTACTCACAACTACCGTATCTGCGGCCCTTTTCCACCAAAATCTCTCATCTATTCATGGCGTTTCGCCTGCGATAACCTCAAAAACAATGAATTTACAAGTTGGAGGTTTGTAACCGCGCTTTTGAACGAAAACACGCGTCTCCGAGGTTTGATCAGAAGATCACGAAGAGAGCGACCAAGGAGTCTCCAATCTACACCCAACGCGCGCAAATTCAGCGCAGAAATGACGAAAGCAGCGGGAATTCGCCCCAATTCCGCACTTTTCACCATCTTGCAAGCGATTCTCTTCAAAATAGGCGCCGAGCCGACCGATCGGAATGTCAGAATCTGTGAATTTGAAAGCAAACAGACGCCGCGCGTTTCAACGCGGCCAATCTTCGATCTACCGAAAACAGCACCGGAGAGCGCGCACTCATTAAACAAACAATTCCACGCTTCAGGGCGAATTAATAAAGTGAAAACGCGCGCTCAGCGCCGTCGACGCCGCAATCGGCCACCGGAGAAGACGGGTTTGCGGTGATCGTCGCGCGCGCGTGGAATTATCCATCGATCATCAATTCTCCACCGGCGACTGCGACGCTTCCGAGCGGGAAGCGCAGCGCACCCGAGGAGAGATCATCGCCGGAGCGCTGTACTCTCTCCTTGTAGAACAAAAACAAACACGAAATCTTCGTTTTTCTCCGCCAACCGATCGATCGGAGGGGTGAGAGGGCGACCGCCGCTTATCATTCGCGCTGGAATTTCGCCCATTTTGGAGAGAACGCGCTGGCCGCATTGATCTGCCGATGAAGAGTTGGACAGAGGCGTTGGGGTCCGAAAACAAGACTTCTTTTGAATTCAACGACTTAATTCCTGTTTATCCGTTTTAGAATGATGAGTCGACAAAAACAACGATTTGTCACGAAATGGGCGTTTTTGGGAGACAAATGGGGTGAAGTGTTGCGACTAAAGTTCAATATTAAACCAGAGAACTGAAGGATCGGATGTGGAGCGACCGTTTTTGCAAAAAATGGATTTTTTGCGATCAAATGAAGCGCTTTCTGCTGGTTCTTCGTACAGGATGACGCCAAATAAGCCGAATTCAAGTCATGATCGGAGCAGCTGCTAGGTTTTGTGTTTGAGGCACCCGAAACCATGGAGGAGCCATTGATAAAGTGAGAGTTTCATGAGTGAAAATGGGTCTTAGATCGTTCCGCTCCTGCTTTTGTGGGTTTTCAAAATCGAGGGGATTTTAGTAAAGTCCAGTTTGTTGCAATTTGTCGGCAAAGGGAGCAATGGAACATTTAAAGGAGACTCGGTCTCGTCACGGATCGTCTGCCGTCGCAAGTGCAGACTGATGCTTGAGAAAACTGACTAAATGTGGCCGTTTCGAATGATTTGATGGTCTAGTGCTAGTCCTCAGTAATTCAAGGAATCAGCTAGTTTGAAATGTTCTGATCTGATTTTTCTGCAATTTTGGTTGCGTACAACAAGATTGCGAGACGAATATTTGCCAAAACAACACACAAATGCGCTGGATTTCTGAGTTTGCGTGGATTGACTGTTTACAAATGATTCGCTAAGAGATTTAGGCATCAGAATTAAAATTTGATGAAGAATTGCGAAGAGCAAAGAGATTAAATCAGCCTCGAGTCACGCAAATGCATCCACGACTCATACACAGAGGCAAATGATGGAAAGTAATGGAAAGAACAACCCTAGGAACCTAGGAAAAAAGAAGTTTCCGTTAGATTCCTAACCGCTGACTCAAAACGCGTTTGATAAATCTTCGCTGTGCACAATTCTAGCAAAGATCTGAAGATCTCCTCAACTAGAACACAAAACAGCGTCTAAGCTCCATAATTGAGCTCTCAATGCTTGTAATTGTGATCGTCAGTTCAATTAGCGTAATTTTTGGACTTTGTGAGGCCGAATGTGGAGGAAAATAACCCAAAATCCTCAGGATTTTACCGTGTTGAGTCTGATCTGGCATTCTAGCACTGAATGAATAATTCGTGTACAGTACACCAACGTTCAAAATTTTGATTTGCGTAAAATTGAGGATAAAATCTGTTCCGAGCTGCAATTCGAAGATCCAACTTGCGTGAAGCTGCCGACCGCATCAGAAAAGCGTTCAAATGAAATCGACTTTCTGACAGTATCATTAATCATCAAGAAATCGCTGATCTGCTCGTTTTCTCGACTATTTGGGCTTGCAATGCTCTTCCACGTCTTGCCAGAAAATCAGCTTTCAAACAAGAAGATCCCTCTAACCCGAACTTCCTCATTTCGCGGTTTAAACCTCATCGCATAGGCGCCCTCGAGCGCCGAGGAGCCGAAATTCCGAATCACCGCCGCTGTCAGAGAACACGAAAACAGATTGCCGGCGGTCATGTGATGTGTGAGCCGCAAACAAACAACATTCACTCTCGTCGCCCCTCTTTTGGGCCAAAATCCAGGCCTCTCGCTCCACTCATGTCAGGGCTGACCTTATCAGGCTCTCAGGTCAGCGCCATAATTGGCCCACAGGCACCACTCAGAGCACTCCGCTTCAGCATCAATCTCCTTCCACTGTTTCCCATCTGTTTCAGCATCCAACTTTTTCATCTCCCCACTCGCTCGCTCATTCGCCGCCGGCAGCGCTCGCTGATCGCAGCGCTCTGCTTACTACGAGCAGCAGCTGCGGTGTGCAACACTTCCAAACTTTCCCCCGCCGCCGCTCTCCCCTCCGCACCCCAACGGTGCTCTCGGTCGAGGGGTCGAGCCGGCGCGGTGTGATAGCCGCCGTCGTCGTGTGGGCTTTGCCGAGAATAACGTCGTAAGATCGGCGCTCGGGGATATGGGGGCGCGGGGCGTATTACAACGGATCGAGGAGGGCGGCGATTCGCTCGAAGGCATAACAGTCGCCAGATCCGCAGTTCTCCATCGCATTCATCGCCTCCTTTCGACAACAACATGGTGAGTTGCTTGTGTTCTTGGAGTGTCTCGGTCTAGACTCTCATTTTGAGCCAAATTTCATCCATTTTGCGGTTTCCAACTCTAAATTACCGTATTCTCTGCGTTCTGCAGTCTAGTCTTGGTGCCTCTGCTTGCAATTACCGTAATCCGACTGCTTTCAGGCTGAAGATATTGAAGAGATTCTGGCCGAGATCGATGGTTCCCAGATGGAAGGTAAGTTCCCGTTCTTCTCTCCTCCAATTACCGTAATCCTCTCCTCAGAATACCAAAAGTTCTTCGACGCGTTCGACCGCGGCAAGCAGGGCTACATCATGGCCACGCAGATCGGTCAGATCATGCACGCGATGGAGCAGGATTTCGACGAGAAGGCGCTCCGCAAGTTGATCCGCAAGTTTGACGCCGACGGATCGGGAAAACTCGAATTTGACGAATTCTGCGCGCTGGTCTACACGGTGGCGAACACGGTGGATAAGGACACGCTGGAGAAGGAGCTTCGAGAAGCGTTCCGCCTCTTCGACAAAGAAGGCAACGGCTACATCTCGCGGCCGACGCTCAAGGCGCTTCTGAAGGAGATCGCCGACGACCTCAGCGACGAGCAGCTCGAGTCGGCTGTCGACGAGATCGACGAGGACGGATCGGGAAAAATTGAATTTGAAGGTGAGCGCGAGTGCAAGGCGCTCGAGAACGGGGTCTAATCGACCGAATTTCAGAATTCTGGGAGCTGATGGCCGGAGAAGCCGACTAAACGCGTCGTCCCAACTCTCATTTTATTAATTCTGTGCTTTTTGTATTCGATGAATTGGAATAAATTGTAAGATCTACAGTTGTGGGAGTTGATTAGGGATTGGGGATCATGTTTGTCCGCCTAGGCATTACGGTAATCGTTTGAGGGCGCCTTGAAGATGGAATTTTGGCGATGCCGATTACGGTATTTTTGGGAGGTCGCTGTGGACTTATTCTCGAGCTCGTATTCTCATTGTCAGCGCCGCTTTGCCTGAGCTTGATTTCAGTCTATTTGGGACATAAAATATGTTCTTTGCATCATACAGGCTGACCCACATCGTGACGACGACTCTTAGCCATGTGATTGACGATCAGGCTTCATAGAAATTCGACGTTATGATGTCTAATGCTCACAGAAAAGCTGAATTTTCCGTCGTCGAATCGAAACGTTGAAGTTAGGAGGTTACCATCAGCCTGAGCGCTCCTCATAATTAAGAGTTCATGATGACATTTAGACATTTTGTCCAAATTCGATCCAAAGCGCTGCCGCTTCTAACATCGACAATCAAAGATCAGAAAGACCTTCACCGATTTATTCCCAAGCAGTTAAATCACGGTTACACAAGCGATTACATCATAGCATCATCACGCAATCCGCGCGTTCAAGCGGCAATCCGTTCTGCCTTCTTCAACGGAAATCCCTTGCGTTGCAGGATGCGCGTCAGCGTTTCCTTCTCCTCGAACATCTCGTTCTCCTCCAAATATACCGCCACGAAAGCTGCGGAAATCGGGGTGACGCCCTTGAGGACGCGGCCGACGTCGTCGAGTTTCTTAGCCTACAACAAGCGAGCGTGCGGAGCTCAGAGACGCACAGCGACTCACCTCTTCGAGCACAAACTGCAACGCGCGTTCCAGAGCCAGCGGATCTTCGTTCATGAGCATCGATTGGAGGCAGAGGATCTTCTCGTCGTCATCTCTGCTGCGCGCATAGATCGTCTTCAGCTCCTCGAAGCCAGCGGCGCCTCCGCGACGGCCGCGGTAGTTGAAGGCGAGCCGCTTCACGAAGGACTGATCTTCAGGGAGGAGCGCCTCTTCGTGGAGGCACCGAGCAAAGACTTCCTCGAGTCTCTCGGCCTGCGGTTTGTGGTTGATCAACGCGAGGAGCGCGTTCACAATCTCCAGGATGTAGTGGCGATTGCGATTGTTCGTGAACCACTGATACTTGTTGCTCGCGTCGAGAAAAGGCGTCAAATTGGCGACCAGCGCGTTGCCAACCATCGTTTGGCCGTCGGTGTCGCCGTGGAGAATCAGCTGATAGACGAGCGTCCCGAACGCTTCGTTCACTCCCATCCACACGAGCGGCGATTTCTCCCAGCCGAGATGATTGAGGAAGGGAAGCGCCTGCGTCCTCACATCCCCCACTTTGATGCGTTTCTGCAAGGAGCGTCTTTCAGAGGAACAGCGAGCGCCGCCGCTAGATTACCGGCGGATTGATGTCGCGCACGAGGGTGTAGCGCTGCACCTCCGAGAACCATTTGTTCTTGTAGCCGAGCATCAGACGCGAGAACATAGTGGGGTCATCGTCTTCCGAGCCGCTGTACTCGACCGAGTAGAAGCCGTCGCCGGTGTAGTTTAGCTGAAATTGAGGGTTTGGCGGCAGAGATTTTGGTCCCGAACAGAAGCGCGAGTTGACTCGAAAAAGAGATTTTTTTGATAGCGTTTCTGAAGCACAGATTGCTGCCGAGCCAGGACAGTACACGGATCTTCCAAAGACCTTCTGTCGGCCGCAAATCGATGTCAATGTCGATGTCGGGTACCCGAAAATACCACGTTCCTGAACCCGAACGTTTTGAGTACCCGAAAACCCGACATCTCTGAACCCGGCTCCTCTGCACCCTCCGCTCCCTCTTTCTTACGGTGTAGGCGGTGTCGGTAGTGTAGTCGTCTTTCACGATCATGCTGCGTTCGTTGTTCCCGAACACAAAATCCTTCCAGCGCATCGTCTCTCCAAGCCCCCTGTTCGCGACGCCCATGATCATCGCAACGGGCCACTGAGAGTGCGGGACCGAGTCGTGCTCTCCGTGATGCACCTCCTCGTCCAAGTAGATCAGCGAATGCGAGAGTTGCTCGCCGTATCGCGCGAGGATGTTCGGGAAGAAGGTGTTCGTCGCCCACCGCTCCAGTTTCATCGAGACGAACGGCTGCAAAAGGATCTCTGTGCGTGTGGATTACGGTATGTTTACGACGCTTACCTCGCTGTCGTTGGGATTTTTGTAGCGATCGTTCTTCAGCACCGTATCGATGAACGTTTTAAAGTCGAACGACGCCTGATCGCCGTGAGTGTCCACGAGCTTCAGGAGGTCGGTGACCGCGGAGTCAAATCTGTTCAGCGCACTACTGTAGCCGGCGAGCATCCGCATGAAGACGCCGGCGCGCGCCGTCGAGTAGATCGTCTCGATGTGTTTGTAGTTGCGGTCGTTGACGCCGCTGGAGTAATCAGGTTGCATGGGAAGGACGTCCGCCGTCTCCGGAGTGTCGTTCTGCATCACCTCGTACTGCAGTGCGCTGTAGAAGAAGTAGTCGGCCACGTAGGGCGCCTGCGTGAGCGCCGCGTTGCAGCGAGTCGCGTAGTAGACGGCGAGGCCGTCGTGCACGTAGAAGAACTTCCACGTGTTCTGAAATCGCGGATTTTCCGCGCGAAAACGCTCGCCCTGGACCTACAGGGCTGCACATCTGATTGAACCAGAGACGCGCGATCGAGACGGCGATGTGGAAGCGCTGGCACTCGGGATTGAACTTCTCCAGGTCGTAGAGCGTCAAGTCCCACGAGGTGAACACCGACTCGGGGACGAACATGATGCCCAGTTGCGCCCAGGACCCTGTGAACACACACGTTGTTTGGCGGCGGCGGCGCGCATCGAACACACCTTTCCAGTACTCCTGGTCTTCGTGGTTGATTCTCTTGTCGTCCACCGCGAAGATCTCGAGTTTGTTGCTCGTGTTCGGCACCTCGAACGTCGTCGCGTACCACGCGAGGCAATCGCTGGCGAACTGCGCCACGTCCTTCGCGTTGTTCGCTTGCGGAGAGCGCGTCGTGACGCGAACGTCGCCTCCGCCGCCCTGGAAACGAGCATCTTGGAGTTTGAGAGAACGAGAAGAGCAAGAAAGTTGGAAGTCAATCGGAAAATCGTGAATTTTCATCGATTTTGGGGCAAACGGCCACATTTATGTGTTTCCTGGGTCGTTTTGGACCAATTCGAGGTCGCGAGGAACGCTCATGCCGTCAGAATTAAGCAAAACGACCGGAAATAGCCAGAAAACACACCACAGGACAAACCACTACCGTCGGAGCAGGACAACTCGGCGCCGCCGACTCGGCGCCAGGACAACTCGGCGCCGGGACGATTCGGCGCCGGGACAACTCGGCGCCAGGACGATTCGGCGCCAGGACAACTCGGCGCCGGGACAACTCGGCGCCAGGACGATTCGGCGCCAGGACAACTCGGCGCCGGGACTATTCGGCGCCGGGACAACTCGGCGCCGGGACTATTCGGCGCCGGGACAACTCGGCGCCAGAATTCTTTTTGAACTTAACTTCATAAAACATAATTTCTATGACAGAGTTTAAGTCTTCTGAGCACTGAACAAGTTTTAAACTTTACCTGAGGAGAATTTCGGCTAGAACTTGTCATTCTCACGTAGTGTTGTTGGGATACATGTTTAGAACTGAGTTTTTAGGCTTAGTGCTGAGCTAACCATGTTGTAACTGCCTTAGGCTTAGGCCTAGGAGCTGCCGCAGGGTTTGCCTAGTGAATTTTGGGCGAGCGGAGCGAGCACAAAATTCACTAGGTAAATTAAGGCTTCGTACTAGACTTTGGCTTGACCCATTTAGACATCTGCTTTGGCCTTGTTGTTAAGTCAAAGTGGGAAATATCATAAGTTCTTTTTCCTGTTCTGTTTTTCCTGAGAGAATAAGTCTTTAGTTTTGATTTTCGCGCTAAAGTCTAAAGCTAAAGCTTAAATTTTCCTCCGGTAACGTTTAAAACTTGCGCAAAGCGCAGAAGACTTGAACTCTGTCAAAGAAATTATGTTTTTTAAAATTAAGTTCAAAAAGAATTCTGGCGCCGAATTGTCCCGGCGCCGAATCGTCCTGGCGCCGAGTTGTCCCGGCGCCGAGTCGGCGGCGCCGAGTTGTCGCGTACCGCACTACCGTATATTGATCATACGTGCCGCAATCAAATCGCCGCAAGACCAGCAAATGTAGGGTTCCCCTCATTTTTTTCGTAACTCAAGGCTGAGCTCTGCTATGAAAATTCTGAAAGCGGGCCGTGTGGGTAGACGAAATTCCAAGTTGAAATCAAAGAAACTCACGTTGCGCTGTTCGTATTGCCAACGCCGCGACAAACAAAGCGCGAATCCGTGGATCGGCATCAAAGGAGAGCGTTGGAACTCCCACGTGCGCTGATCGCCGTCGTCGCTGTAGCGACCGAGCGCGGACGCGTTGCCGTTGGTCCACACATCGCCCACATCTGTGCTCGTCTGCACCTTCACATCGAAATCGGCCCGGAAGTACGGTAGATCGACGCAGGGGAAGACTTTGCGGGCGCGATCGTACTGAATTGAGCGTCGAAAGGCGCGATTTCGGGGCTTCCGAGGCTAACCTTGCAGCGCGTCACGACCATGAGACGACCGTCGGCGCCTTCGGAGGCGCTGTTGCCGAAGAAGATGCCGTCGAGCGACGCTTCGCCGATGATTCCCTGGAAATCCATTTCGATGAAGAGATGCGCCTCGATGTCCATCGATTTGTTCATCTTGATACGGTAGGTCTGATACTCGGGGTTGTAGACTCGCGATTTCTCGTAATCTGCAAGCGGACCGCATGCGCCCGCTGGTCTCAGCACGCGCGTCACTCACACTCGCCGCCATCTTCCGCTCTGATGACCACTTTGCCGACGATGTGGCGAAGTTCCTGCTGCGCAAAGTGGATGTCGAAGTAGTCGGCTTGATGGAGCATCTGCAACGCGATTTGGCGTTAAAAGGGGCGGCGGAGAGACGCACCTTGGCGTGCATGGACACGTGTCCCATGTAGAGATTCGTGAATCCCTTGTTGAAGACGAAGGTGAGTTTGTAGTGGAGCGGCTGGATGGTCAGAGGATCATCTTCGGGGGCTGACATGACGAAGAGCAGCTGGAGGAGCAGCTGAGGGGAGTGAGGACAGCGAGGGAGAGGGCGGCTTATATAGGAGCAGATCGGCTTGAGTCATGAATCGAGTCCTCCGAGCTGAAGACGCTGAGTCAGCGGCAATTCCAAGCTTCTCGCCACTGATTCACAGGCATGAAATGCGGAATTTCAGTCGCTTTCAGTCGGAGTTGACTCATTTCGCGCGCCCTTTGTGCTTCGCTCCATAAAACGTCCGCCGCCGCCGCTCTGCTCCAACCAACCGACCCGCTCGCTCGCTCCCTCACACGATGGAAGTCGCCACCGCCGCCGTCAACCAACCGATCGCGGTCTCGAACCTCGAATTCGTCGACAACTTCACCCCGGTCGACTATTCGCTGATTCTGACGCTCGCGGACGGTCTGCCGCAAGAATACGATGGATTCGTGAACATGACTGCGATCGTGAGTCGCCCCGATTGCGCCTCGATTGACCGCGAATTCAGGCAAAAGCGGACACCGACGTCCTCTACCTCCACTACCACGGAATCTACGATGGCCGCGCTATCAAGCAGGTGACCGTGATGGGCGACTCGGGCTACGGACCGATCAGTGAGTCGTGCGCATCGCTTGATTGACCGGAATTGCGCGCTGAATTGCAGGCGCGGAGAGCACGAAGATCGAGTACGACTACAACGGCGGCTTCTACAAGATCACCTTCAACTACGGTATGCCCGCGCGCTACAAGATGCACTTCAAGATCCAATTCTCCGGCCTCGTCGGCAACGCGACTGAAGCGGGCGGCATCTTCTACGGGAACCACACGCGCGACATTGTGATCGCGGACGGCACGCGCGCCGCCGACATCTTCCCGTGCATCAATCTGGACAAATACCGCGCGCCCTTCCTGCTCGTCATCTACCGGTACGGCGGCGTCAAGTGCTTCGCGAACTCCGAGATTGACGAAGAGAACGCGCAGTTTGTGCGCTTCAAGACCACCCAGCCGCTCAAAGCCTCTCAGATGGGATTTGTGGTGATCGACGAGGGCGCGACGCTCTACGAACGACACGTGAGTCCCCTGGGAACACGAACGACAAGCTCTGGATGCGCCTGATTCAGGACGCCTCCACGGACACCGGAGTGCCGCTCTCGGTCTACTCGGTGACGGAGAAGAATCTGGACGCGATGTTCGCGGTGACGCAGAAGATCTGGAAGTGGAATCACGAGAATCTGAAGGTCGCGTTCCCCGCCAAGAAGCTCAACATCTTCATCTTTGACGACGAACGCGTCCCGGACGACTGGATCGGTTCGTTCCTGGCGCTCTGATCCCCCAAACTCGCCTCCTCCTCCTTCAGCTCCCTCCACCTTCGTCGGTCTCATCTTCGAACGCTCCGCCGTGCTCACCACGTGGGACAACCTCGAGGCGTTCGATCTGCTCTTCACTCCCGAGATGAATCGTTTCCGCGTTGCGTGGGGCATCGCGCAGACCTACTTCCAGGAGATGTGCGCCTTCAGCGACCCCTCGAACCGCTGGCTCCACAACGGTCTCTCGATGTTCCTCGCGTCGCAGGCGATGAAACAATTCAATTATTCCACACGGGATGACCAACGTCCGCCGCTCTACTCGAACATCGAGGATCTCTACTACTACCGCTTCACCACGAAGCCGATGACCAAGGCGTTCTACAACAGCGCCACGATGCCGCCGATGAACGACACGACGCAGAACATCAGCACCGTGTGCCAGGCGTTCACCTTCATCCGCCATCTCGTCTACTGGAGCGGCACTGAGCACGAAGTGCTCCATGACATCTACGGCAACGGTAACAACCACGCGCACGAAGCGGCGTTCGTCAATGCGGTCGCTGGCGTCATGGAGAGATTCGCGTTCAATCAGCACTTCGCGCTCACCTTCCAGGACGTCCTCTCCGAACTGATTCCCAGCGCACGTTCCCCGCGCTCTAGCGCAGCGCCTCAACTGATCGCTTTCAGATGACTGCGACCGCCGAGGACCTCAAGGGTTGGCTGGTGAACCCCGCCGTCCCGATTGTCACCGGCGACGCGTTTCACCCCGACGGAATGGGCTACAAAATTGAGTTCCAACAGCAGGCGGTGCTCCCCTGCGTCTTCATGACAATCGGCGGCTATTCGAGTAAATCGGTCCTCGGCGCCTCGATGTCCTCTCTGGAATATTGGTCCACTCGTTACTACGGAACGTTCCTGGTAACCTCGAATCGGCGCTAACATCAACCGCCGCCGCCCGCATTGCAGATGAACTACAGATGCAACGGCTACTACATCACGCGCTTTGGAGGACCTTTGCTGGAGAGAGCGCTCGTCTTCTTCTCCACCTACATGAGGCAAATGACATACTCGCGCTTCCAAGTCGTCAGAGATCTGGCCTACTTGGTATGATGAGGCTGAGTGATGCTCTCTGACTCATCGTTAATTCAGTTGCCGTTGGATTTGAGCGACAAAACGGCGAAGTACGACGTGGAGCGGATGCTCCTCTACATCTTCCGCAACTACAACCGCCAGAACGTCAATTACCAGGCCCCAAAACACCCGCTCGAGTGGCAAGCGATCTACAACTTTGTTGAACGGGCGATGGCGATCTACGACGCCGATTTCATCAAGGAGAGTCTCGCACCGGCCGTTTCCGTCCTCATCCACAACGTTGTTGTCGGGGACGATCCTTACTACACTCCAGAAGTGAACCCGATTGTCAAGAAGATTGCAGCCCAAATGAAGGCCGTTTTGAGTCCCTACGAGGCCGCCGCTGCTGACGAGAAGATGCCGTTCGCGGAGATCTTTGCGAAGCTCCTGGGTGGCGAGGCGCTCTCCGAGGAGGAGATGAACATCAAGGAGGCGACGTTCACGTGGCGCGGGATGTGGAGCGGCGTGGAGGGCGTCGCCGAGCTGAAGACGATCTACGACCGCAGCGACGCCTCCGGGGAGAAGATTCTCTGCTTGAAGGCGATGGTGCGCGCGACGGAGGAAGACGCCCTCAAAGAGGCGCTCGAATTCGCGTTGCAGGAGGTGAATTCACTCGTCCTGCGCCCCCGCTAACCCTCGATTTCAGGCCAAGAAGCTGCAGAGTGTGGCGGTCGTGCTGAAGAGCGTCGCGAAGAGTCGCGAGGGAACGCGATTCGCCCGCCGCTTCCTCGCGGAGCGCGAGATGCGCGAAGCCGCGGCGCTTCTTGAAGAATGCGCCTGCGAGTTCGAGGCGCCGACCGCGATCGAGTGACCGCATCGACTCGAACGATGTCGCCGCTGATGCCTGAATTCATCTACTCATCGCTTGATGCTTTGCTTGTCGCTTGGGAAGGTTTTTGGAATAAATTCTCCGCTGCACTTGTCTTCTCGCGCGCTCTGGGAACCCCGAGTTCGCTAAAAAGCGCCTGTTTTAACACAAATAGACTCCGACAGAGTCCGCCTGCTCCTAATTCGATGTGCCCCTCAGAGAGGATTATGTTGCATAAGATCGCCGAAGACCATCCGGGGGTAGCGCCCTACAAAGCCTGATAAGCCAGGAAACTAGGCTAAAAAAAACTCAGGCAGTCAGCCTACGGCAGAATACGGTCAGCCCAGCACAAAGCCGAGCTCATCAAGCTCAGAAAAGTGATGTTTCGTGATCTTTTGCTCCGTAACCTCAGCCTCCAGTACCTACCCGCGTCATCTCCTCCCGTCATCTCCTTCTTCAAATATCATTTATTAATTTATCTTTCACACTGCGGTACCCGAACGTCCATAAATTGAGATTTCAAACCCGAAATGCATTTTCCATTCAATTCTCACTTCAGCACGCGAAGTTGCACTTGTTTCAAGAGGTTCCCGATCATTCCAGCCTGCAAATACCGTATTTCGCCTTTAGTCTGCGGTCTGCTCGCCTACCTGCGGTGTCCTGAGCGTGAACGCGTAGCCTGTTGACCTCGAATTGACGTTGATGTACGGTTTGTCGGTCTGCTGCTGGAATTCGAGGCTTTTGAGCGGAAGTGTGGTGATCAACGACATGTTCGCCGAGTTGATCAGATGGAGACCGTAGTCGTTGACGCCCGCGTGCACCGGCAGCGTGTCTTGTAGAGGCTGCAATGGGTCGATTGGTAAAAGTAGTCCCAGAGGAGAAGAGAGTCTACCTTGCTCATGAAGAGGAGCGCCTCGAAGAAGGTCGAGCCGTAGATGGTCAAACTCCAGCAGATCTTCAGGAATTGCTTCTGCAGCGCCAGGGTGTTCACGGTGGTCTGCTTGTTGTAGCACGATTGCAGTTTGACTACGGTAGAGGTGATGGTCGACTTTAGTTGCGCGATTCGATGGTAGGGGAGTACGGTAGTCAGCGTCTTTTCACTGCAATGTCGCCGCAACGAAGGGGTGAGGATTACGGTAGTTTCTGTGACTCACGTGATCTGATGGTCGAATCCAAAGATGATTCTGGTGAGGATGGCGGCGAGGAGGAACGTGTCGCTGTCGTTGCAGAAGTAGAGGCCGCGGAGGAAATTCTCGCGCGCCTCCTCGTAGAGCAGAATGAGGGCGCGTTCGTTCAATTTCGCCTTTTCCTCCTGCGCGAGCGTCGCCTTCGCGTCACGCCGGAACACGAGTCGCGGTCGGTCGTTCTGCACGCTCACGTCCTCGTGTCCCCATTTCGCGACGTTTTGGTCCCATTTCTTGAGGTGCGCGAGGACTTTGTGGTCGCCTTTCAGCTGCAGACCTGAAACGAGGGGAGAATAAGAATGAGGTTCTTTGGGTTTTTGGACGGAATTGAGAAATGCTAGCGTAATAGAGTGGAACTGTTAGAACTGGAGCTTAAAGGGACACGGACATCGGTCAGAATTTCCGTATCTGTCCTCATTCGCGAGATCTGGAGTATAAGACGCGAGCCTACATTTATCGGAACATGTGCTGCGGTCTTGTCACAACCACCCTGAGGCCAAAGATGAATTTAACGGTGTCATCTAACCACTGATTACTGCGCTCAGTTGTTTTCTGGCTATTTGCAGCCGTTTCATATTCATTGCTCAGATTCATAGCTCAGCCTTGAGTTACGAAAAAAGTTACGGAACTTGGTCTTGCGGCGATTTGATTGCGGCACGTGTGATCAATATACTGTAGTGGCTTGTCCTGTGGTGTGTTTTCTGGCTATTTCCGGCCGTTCCACGTGATTCTAATGGCATGAGCGTTCCTCGCGACCTCGAATTAGTCCAGAACGGCGCAAGAAACACAGAAATGTGGCCATTTGGCCCAAAATCGATGAAAATTCACGATTTTCCATGAAATCGCAGGAAAAAATTATTCGCGTTTTCAAAATCATTTCTGCGATTTTAAATTTTCATTTTATCGATATCGAGATCAAGATTCGAAAAGTTCGTTCCAAACGCAACCAAACAGCTACAATTTCTGCGATCTCCGCCCTGAAAATTCCGGTTTCCGCAACCAAAAATCGCTATTTTTGTTTGTCCTTCGCGTCTCCCGTGTCGCCGATTTTGCAGCCGCCGCTCCGCTCCCCTCCACCTACACGCGGCAATCACCTTTACGGTCTGCTGCACTCTGCATCGAGACCGACGGCGACGCCCTTCTCGCCACGATAAGCGCACGTGTACTGCGCGCTCGTCGTTCAAAGTACGCGTTTCGACGCTTTTACGACTCGACAAGACCTTCCGCAATACGAAAGGTCAAAGAATAACCAACTCACTCAGCCGCTTCGAGCAGATCCAAATCGCGAAGAGATTGCACACGCTGCCCTCCATCCCGAGCTCCTTGCACATCAGCGACTTGAGCTCCTCGGCGGTGGTGTCCACGCCGTGATCGAGCGGGAGCATCAGGTTCCCGCCGTCCATCATGTCCGTCTGCACCTTCTCGACCGTTTTCCAGTTGGCGAGCATCTTTGCGATCGCTTGCCACTCTGGTCTTGGCACGGCTTTGCAGTGGTCGATCGCCATTTTGCCTTCTTTGTCTCTGGCGTCCTGGAAAAGGACGTTTTAGATTTTGCCGCAAAATTAAAAATAAACATAAAATATTTGATTAAAAATTGAGAAAAATTAAGCGAATTTTTTACATTTTTGTTGTATTTTTAAAATATTTACAAAAATTTCTGAAAAATTATTTAGATTAGTTAAAAATGTATATTATTTTTTTAAATTTTAAATTAAGACTTTTTTCACAGTAACCGCACCAGAAACACAACATTTTAATTTAATTTAATTTAAATAAATTGGATTTTTTTTAATTTTTAAATTTTTTTAAACTTTAATTTAACTTAAACTTTTTACTTAAATTAAAAACGAAATTAAATTTTTGTAAGTAAATTAAAATTTTTTCCTACAGTAACCAGAACGAATATTTTGGATTAAATTTTCAAAAAATAAACCGAAAATCTACATTTTCTAAATTTTTATAGAAATTATCTTTTGTTTGCACTTTGCTACAGTAACCAGCATAAAACGACCTTGGAAACCTACAATTTCGACATCGGGATGCGAGAGGATCAACTGCACCATGTACTCGTTGGCGTTGAGCGCCGCGAAGTGAAGCGGCGTCGCGCCGGTCTTGTTCGGGATGTTCACACTGGAAGCCGAGAAGTTCAGGAGGATCTGCATCGCGCGCAGCTTGTTGTAGAACGCGCAGTAGTGCAGCGGCGTCCACGAATCCGTGTCGCACTCGTTGGGGTTCGCGCCCTGTTGCAGCAGGCTCCTGAAGCGAAATCAGAGGTGCTCTTTCAGGTGCGTACTCACTTGACCAGGAGCGCGTCGCCGTCGTAGGCCGCTTTGTGGAGCGGGAAATTCTGCGACCAGAGTTCCCCGTTGTAATTCGAGCAAATCGACGCCTTTTGGCGCGTCAGATGACCCTTCGAGTAGTAATCCGGGGTGCTCTCGCTCCAATGGCCGCGAATTCCCGCGCCGAAGATCGGATTGATGATGAGCGCGTCGTACTTCTCGAGGCGGATCATCTGCACGCGCGCTTTGTTCCCTTTCTTCACTTCTTCCTCGAGATCCGACGACTTCTTGTTCGGATCGGAGGTGCCGTTCACGCCCACAACGCTGAACAGGGTTACTGTAGGTGGCTGAAAGGCGCCTGTGGCTTACTTGAAGCACTGGAGCGACTGGACAGGACTGTAGGCCGGATTGTGGACGCATTGGCGGAGTCTTTGGTGCGCGGGCGGCCGCACGAAGAGCGAAGAGAGAAAGTGCGGATTCCTGGCCTGCTGCTCGCCCAGCCATCTGCAATACGCGCTACCGTAACCCTCCGAGAACAGCCGCTGAAACTTACTCTTCGAGTCGAATGATCAGATGCTTCGATTCGGTCTCGACACGATCGTCCCTGTTCAGACAGACGTGCAGCAGTTCCTCCAGATTGTAAAAATCAGATTTCTCGATCACGTGGAGGTTTTTGGTCTCTGATTCGAGGAGAGGAATGACGTAGAAACACGAGGAGATGTTGGGACGCGGCCGGGCGCGTTGGGACGCAAGTGGCGACCATTGGGGAACCTCGACCGCTCGTCTCGCGAGGCGCCGATTCAGTTTGGAGACGAAGCGCAGCGCCGCTTCGGAGGCGCCTTCCGCGTTGAACGATTTGGTGCGCAGGAGAGTGAGGTAGCCGTGCGGGTAGTGCTTCGAGGAGGAGGGCTGATTGACCAGGTAGACGTCGTAGTCGTGCGGGGTGCTGAGATGTCGCTCGGCGAGTGCCGACTGACGCAACTGAACGAGCGCCACCGACACGTCCATGAAGGAGGATTCGTCTGCAAGAAAGAAAACGGGAATTAGGGGGTTGCGGAGGGATTTAGGCGGGAAAACAACACGATTAACGCGGTAGTGAGTCAAAGCAGATGTTAAGAGACCGAAAATCTGGCTCCTGGTGGCTCAATCACCAAAAATCTGAACTTTTCTGAAAACGGAATGTTCGAGATGGAGGTAGATGAGCGAAAACGGAAGAAAAGAAGGTCAATGGGTTCCTAGGACAATGTTTGCTCGTTTTTCATGAAAACAAAGCCTGGAATAGACATTTCCAGTTGCAATTTCCCCTAGAGTTACCTCGGCAAGAAGTTCAATCAGTAATTTGCAAGAAAGAATTGAATCCTGCGCTTAAATAAGGTCTTAAAACTCCAAAATGTTGCTTTTCATAGCTAATCAGTCGATGGAAAATGCACAAAATACAGAGGTTTCAAATCTGCATGTTTTCAAGGGAATTCAAAGCAATTCAAAGGTTAACCTGACGCAAATATAGTCAGTACTGTTCACAACATAAGAGCATCGACCGCTGACCTCAGAATTACAAGAAAAACTCGAATTTGGCCGACGGCGCCTCACAAGAACAACGCGGAAGTCCATGAAAACGCCGCCCGCGAGCAGCTTCGCAACGCACCCAACGACTAATAATCCTCCTAATCGACGCGCAAATCGCAAAAACGAGCGCGAGCACAAGCCGAGCAACTGGTGATAAGGCCGGCGCTCGCATTCCCGAGCCACGCGACCACACCCTTCCCTCCATCCTTCCTACCTTTCAGTGACGGCGGTGGCGAAAGGAACAAAAGTTATAGCTTTGGCGCGGTGTATGAACACTCACTCACAGTGTGGTGTACTGTATGCGAAGCTCGAAAAGGTCACAAAAGTTTGTACGGTAGCAGCAGCGGCAGCAGAAGAGAAGCGCGGTGCTCTGCGCGGGGGAACCGGTTGTTTACGAAGAGGGAGGGAGTGATTGATGAACCAACTGGCGGCCAATTAGCTGTTTTGGAAGGGTGTGACGCGAGAGGTAAAGGTTAGAGTAAAGGCTGACTGTACGGAACGCAAAGATCGATTGGAAAAAGAGTTAGAAATGAAGAAAAAAGGCGGAAATTTAAACTCAAAACAAAGCTTGACACAAAGTTCAATAAATCGAAAACTTCAAAAAGCAAAGACAAACGCAGAATCCAAGAATAACGACGCGTTGCATTCAAAAATGATTTTTATGATGGTAACAGGAGCGATGTTGTGACCCAGATGGTTGACAGAAAGACAAAATTAGAACCAGAGCACATGAATGACGTTTTTGTACCTAAGACTCTCACAATCACAATCGCCGGGAAACCAAACTTTCCACTTCATTTGATTCTTTTGTTCCAAAACCGTTTAACCAGTTGAGCGTTTAGAGGACGCTTGGACTGACTGACCATAATGGCCGAAAATAATTGGGAAAAAGGCAAAAAACCAAACAATCGAATCGTATCGAATCGAATCGAAAAAAAATCGAAAAAAAGGAAAAAAGCTTTTATGAATTCGTAGTATCCTACCTCGGCTTTGCCTAACTCATTCTCTCAACGTTAAAATAACCTACAATTGTAAAAGCAAAAGTCTTTAACCCAGAAAACGAAGCATTTGAACTCTCGATTCCCAGTTCCCAGTTCTTGAGCACCCATGACTCGGGGCAATTAGTCACCGCGGAAGAGACGACCTGACGGACGCGCTCTGCAAAGGCGGAAGAGGAAAAAGTCGACCACGTGAACGGAATGAAACACTTCGCAGAACAGGTTTGTTCGTCGCCCGGCGGAAGGAGAGATAACCGAATGAATGAATGAATCGAATTAAACGCTGATCCGATTGGTTCAACGGTCGAGAAAAGTTGGATTAGTCGGGTTTTTTCTAAAATTCTAAAAGAAAGCCGACAGTATAATCAATGTGGTGACCTTCATAAATTGCAATAAAGCGATCTTGAGCCTCAACTTCTGAGGTTTCAAGGAAACGACAATTCCAAAATACTTGATTTCAAGGAACAGATTTGCAGTTTCACAAACGTGAGGACAAAAATGTAAATGAAATATGGAATATCGAGTCGGTGAATTGCAGACCGATCGCGCTGCACCGGACGTAAAAATCGTTGAATTGTTGAATTATAATTTCAAATTGATCAAAATTTTGAAATCGCCCAAGATTCTGTTGTTTCGGCCTATAAAATGTGCAATGGGCGAGTTCAAAATAACGGTGACGTTCTGTACCAAAGATTGTAGTTCATCTGTTACATCAATTGAACGAACAAAATTGCAGTTCATAAAAACGTTCATAAAAACAGGCTGAAAATGAAGACTATTTACAATTGAGGTTCTGACCCTGACAGACTCAATTGATGAACTATTACTACTAAAATTGTCGAAAATTCCAACTATGTTCAACACGGACGAATTAGAATTTGAGTTTCTCTAAATCAATCCCAATAAACCTACCTTCAGGCTAAATAATTCATCGCAAAAAATCCTACCAACAGATAACAAATAAACTGACTTTAAAAATCAGGTTAAAATTGTTTGAAATACACCCCAAAATCGAAAATATGAGAATATTTGAAATTTCAAAAGTTGGACTCTCATTGCCACTGATCGGTTGAACCCTCCATCACCCTTAGATCTACAAGTCACAATCATGAGAACGCCAAAAACGGCGAAAAAATCGCAAATCAAATCTCGCCGCTCGTAGCGACACGGAACAAACGAAACGCAGAGAAGCGCGAGAAAAGGCGGAAAATGAACCTCGGCGGCCGCCGGACTCTCGCGCGCGGCGCGTCACGTGCTTCGCGTGGAGCGAAAAAACAGAAAAAACAAATCGCGAATCAAACGAATCGATCGCGAGAGTCGAGACGCCGCGTGATTCACCGGTTCGAGAGCGTCTCGCAGCGATCAGATGAGTCAAATGAATCGATGATGCGCAACGAGAGCGCCGGCTTCAGCCTTCCTCGCTCGCTCGCTCGCTCGCGCACGCACGAAAGGGGGACCAGTTGTGATCAGCGACGAAGACGAAGAGGAAGACGACAAACGATGCTGCTGATCAAGAAGAAGACGAAGCGCGTTTGTGTGTCTGTCGCGGAGGAGCGCGACGGAGCGCCACACCCTTCGCGCGCGCGTTCTCCCACTGCGCCACACCCTGTCGCTCGCCCGTCGGTCCGCCGCGGGTCTTTTGTGGAGGAAGACCGTGATGCAATCGTGGATTCTGGCGGCACACGTGTCGACAGACCCGCTCGCCGCTTGTTTGGGACAAAACTTGACCGCGGACTACGGTAGCGATCAAAGTATGCTGTGTGTTGTTTGTCGGGCGGACTTTTGAGGAGGAGGAATCGGTCGCGCAAAGAGCCGCCAAGTGCAGAGTGTAATGATGATGTTGGGTGGGGCGAGGGCGACGGACGGACGGACGGACCGGTGGACGCTTGTAGTCAATTTGGCGGTTGACACGGCTCGCCGCTATTTTTAGGCGCCGAGAAAGGGCGGAGAGATGCGCGAGGAGGAGAGAGAGAGAACTGTTTGTGTTTTCTGAAGTCAAAGGAATTCGCGGAGCTCAAAATAATGATCGGAGAGGCGCGAAAAGCGAGAAATTTGGCATTTTGGGGTGCGCGGCTCTGCGAATAGCGCTCACACAGAGATCAAAGACCTATGGTTTGATGTTACTTGGTCACGATTAATGAGGGAGTGGACCCTCGAAAAGAAAACAAAAAATCGCGTTCTAAAAAACCAAAATTTAAAATGAGAACATGACAATTGAAAGACAGAAATCTGCACGTCCCAAACATGATTTAGCCACGTCACTCTGTCTTGTTGTACTCTAAATCGCATCAATTTGAGAGCGCGGAACACCAACTTTTCGAAAATAGCGGCTGCAATAGGTCGCAAACATGACGTTGAAGGGCTGAGTAGGTTGGGTAGGCTAATCGGTGGTTTTTGTCAATTGCAAGCCAACACAAATTAATTCTAGATTAATTATTTCTGATTTCAGAGTTGGAACATGAAGTGGCAAACATGTAATCCTAGATTCCAATAGTTGGACTTGAAATCCTCCAACTGCAGGTTCCTCTCACAACTGTGCTGATTGTTTTAGAATCCCAACATGCACCTGAAGGCTGCCGATAAAAGTGCTTGTTAAAAATCCAGCGTTTAACCAGAATGATGCATCTACCAACCTGCGATTTGCAGCAACCAGAGTTCACCGCCATTAACTGCCTAACCACTCGAGGAGCTTACCAATTCGGACGGAACGCACTGATACGCCTCGATTGACGTCAAACGGGAGGTAGTAACACGGCGATTAGTGCTCTCGTGGACGAGCAGAAAAGAGTAAACAGCCGCAGAAAAGGGCACAAAGCCGGGAATGTCAACAAGCGCTGCGCTAATCGCACTGCGAGAGAGCAAAAAACAAAAATATTACGCAAAGTTTGTGAAAAATTGAATTTTGAGAATTGTTGCTCCGCACAAAAAGCATGAAATGGTGGACTAACAAGAAGTGCCACAGCAAAGGTAGGCAATTTTTAGAATTCAGGAACGTTCAAGCAATTCACTGTTGACCAATCGCTCCTACAGGGAAAAGATGAAGGTTAAGAAACCACTTTGCAGAGAACGTTAAAATCCAACAAATATCAAATTGGACGATCAACAGAATAGATTCTCTTTGCTTGCGGTCCCAAAACGCACAAACAAAGAAATAATTGACTCAATGCTGCTCCTCTATAACTCTATAAGATCAACGCGTGCAGCAGTCTAGACAACGCGAAAAGTCTTGATCTTCAAGAGACCAAGAGAACAACAGTCACGGTTATATCAAAATTCGTTTTTTCATTCTAAAAATCATTTAAACTAAAACGGTACATGAATCGCTCACCTCAGTCAAACAGCACGCAGTAAATGTCAAAAAGCAACTCCCAATTGTGAAATCACGCCACAAAAACCAAAAACCGCGATTTTCCCTTCGCCAACAACCGCCACAACTCCCATAAATCACGGCGAGCGAACGGAAAGTGACGTCACGTGAGTTCACAAACAGCGCCGCACAAAACACATTTATCACCGCGAGTCAACAAAAGGGCGCGGTTTGTTGATCTGTTTACCGCGTTCCCCGGCCGCCACATCACCGCCAGCAGCAATCGATCAGCCGTTTGCACGCAGCACACGTTGTTTGTTTGGCGTTCTCTGACCTCAGGAGTCTGCAGCTGCAGAGATAAGATAAGAATTGTGATTTGGCGGCTGGAGAAACGTTGCAAACGACTGGCGAGAAGGGTGGATTCGCGTTTAAAACCGCCGCCGCGGTCGCAACGGAGAAAAAGGAACGCGACGGCCACACCCTTCGTCGGTCATCGAAATTCGCGGTTTGCAGGGCGAAAGTGTTGCGTATCTCGTGGGAGAAGTGAATGCGCTGCACGGTGACATTGAACCGATTCGCGGGAACGAGCGGTTGACACCGGAAGTGGTTAGGTGATGGTGGGCGCTGGGCGCAGGGGTTTGCAGACGCTTTTGGAGAGGAAATGAAGTACGACAATCACACGAGAAATGAATTGCAAAACGCCTTTTTAGAGCTCGAGCTTTACTGAGCATCTAATTTTAAGCAAATCGCCCCAAAATGGTCGTTCATTGCGTTCGTATCTGGATTGTACTGACTGCGGACTGTGAAACTGGCTCTTCTCTGGCTTATTCCGGCAGTTGGGCGTGATTGTGATGGCATGAGCGTGTATGAAAAATGAAATCGCCTCAAGACCAGTGATTTTCTAGGAAATATAGAGGCGCCTCTTGAATTTTGTAGCTCAATACTCTTCTGATTTCACCATCCTGGTCCACAGGGTCGGAAATAGGGAGTAGACGACTGTGCAGATTGATCGAGGACCATTTTGGGGCGCTGTCACCGTCCCTTCAAACTCCCAAATTCATTTTTAGATTATGAACTCTCGAATTTAAGCTCGTGAACAGCGAGAAAATCAAAGCGGTTCGCAGGACGCAAGAGACGCAGGTGGACGCAAGAATAGATCTTTTTGAAACTTTTAAAATATCAAAACTTTGTTAGACTAGAGACTAGGCTAGAGAATCTGGTTACTGTAACCAAATATGATGACATGAGCACAAATAATGAAAGATAGGCGAAGCAAGCAGATCACTCTAGTAGGTCCTTTCGCTTCACTTCAAAAAACAAGTTGAAATCTGGAGTTGACAGAGAAAACTGACAATTACAACGTAACAGGCAATGTAAACAGTAAATGTAGAAAGATTCCGTCGTTCAATGATCTGAAATGATTTATAGAAGCAATCGTAACCTTCGCGTTCCCTCTGAACGCTGTAAAAATCCGTTTTTGTTGACCAAAAAACAAATGTTTTCAACGTAAACAGAACGGCGGTGATCACAAGAACTACCGTAATCTTCTTCTTCTCACAAGCGACGAATGTTGGTTGATGGGACGTCTGATCGATCTTTAATCGAGTTGTTTACTAGACGCGCTGCTGTAACGGATGTCTGATGACGTGGAGGGGGGCGTTTCGGTGCTCGCGCAATCAGAATTGACTTGTAGTGAATCTTCGAATATGCTTGAGCTCAACGGAGACTACGGAAAATATTGATTTCTGTGCTTTAAAATGCCGCTTTCCCTGCGATCATGACTGACAGATTCTGATTGCATTCAACTTTATTCGCGTCTTTCAACTCGCATCAATTAGACCTTGATGCCGTCAGCGGCTCCTCCGACCGAGTCGATCGCTCCGCTGGCGGTGTCGACGACGCCTCCGACGGCTCCGCCGACGAGGGGAAGACCGGCGACTGAAAGAGGCGCGAGTTGAGGGTAGCGGGGAGCGGGAGGGACTCACTGATCTCCTTGACCTGGGCAATGATGCTCTTGAGGATGTCGGTGACGGCGCCGATGGGAAGCGCGCCCTTGATGGAGTCAATCGCGCTTCCGGAGTCGACGGCGACGTCCTCCGCCACGACGGCGGCGACGACGACGACGAGGGCGAAGAGGGCGAGGAGCTTCGAGGAGTTCATCTTCCGACGAGTGGAGCGCCACTCGCGAGGCGCGTTTTGTAGCCGCGGACGACGCGATTTGCATTTCGCCAACGCCGCCACGTCGACCGCCACGTCGTGTTTTCGAGTCTCTCGGGGGCGCAGGATCGTGAATATCGATGAGCGCGTGAGTGTGGAATCGGCAAAAACAAGAGATTGACGGCGTGGATCCGTCTGCGATCAGTGTGAGGCGAGCTGCGATCGCATCAAAATCAAGCAAAATTCCATTTATTTCAAAATCGCGATAAACAAAGAGTTAATCGAAGTGATTTCCCGCCACCGTAATCTCCATAGCGCCGTCAGATCGCGCTGAAAGGACAAAAGAAAGCGAAGATCAGACGTCGATGTGTCGACCGGCACGCAACTTGGAGACGCTTTTGTTCGCATTGCTGCTAAACACCGGGAATTGCAGTTGGAGGTCTTCTTTGGCGGCATCTGAGAGATTCTCATAGCGGTGGATTGTCATGCGCGCGAGTTCTTTGGCCTGGGTGAAGTTTAGAGGAGCGCGTCTCTCGGCCATGAAGTCCTCAATCGCTTCGGAGGTTCTCATAGCAAACGCGCGAGCCTCTTCATTCAGAGCGTTGATCTTCGACCGGAGCCGATACATCATCTCCATAGTCTTGGTGTAAAGCGGTTCGCTTCGCGCTCTGAACGCTGCGCCGTATCCACGCACATTCTTATGCCCTTCGTTGTCCAGTTTGTCGAAAACCGCGTATTCTTCAGCGGTGAGTCCACTGAAGAATCCGACAATGTCGGCGGGGAGAATTTCTGCAAACGAACGATCAGTGGAGCTTTGAAGCTCAGCTTACGGATCAGCTCCTGCGGGAACTCTGCGAGCTTTTCTGCGAGGGAGCGCGCATTGACGGAGCTGGCGACGAAGACGATGAGCAGGAGGGAAACGACGAAGCGAGGAAACATCGTAGAATGTTCGAGCGATGGAGGAAACGGTGTTGAACGCGTCTTTTAAGAGCCAAAGACGGGGCGGAGAGAGAGCAAAGGCGCAAGACGATGAATCGTGATTTCTGATCGATTTCGAGTCGAGTCGAATAAAGACAAAAATTATTGGTAAGCAGTAAAGCCGACAAGCCGCACGTCGTTCTGTAACCAAATCGAAGAGTTCAGCTGTCAAACGCACAAAAAAGGCGCAAATTCGCAAAGTCAGACTGACTCTTCTGTTTGGCGCTCTCTGGAAACGCATTTATCGGTCCTACAGTTTAAATTCAAGAGTAATTTTCAAAATTTGAAAGTTGACAGTTAATCAAAAGCTGCGCATTGATTGATTGAAGTTCTGGGAGGATTTTTCTGAAGTCGCCGCTGAATCAGCGATCAGCGGAAACAGAAAGACAAATTAAACAAATTGGCAGCTTGTTTCTCACGTTAATCATCGCCTCCCGACGCCGACAAAACATCCTACAGCGCTTGGTTTCAGCTGCAGCGGCAATTGTTGATTGCAAACGGTTGAATTTCCGGCGTTTTAGTAACTGAGTCGTTAACTATTCTCGCATCAATTGATCACAGAGTAGAAAAATCGGATTAAAATAAATCAAAAAGATGGTCTGTAGCTAGAGTAGCTTGTTCGTTCTTTTGTGAGATATGAGATGTGCCTGTGTACTGCAATATTCTATCAGATTGATTACCAAATATATTATTCCAAAATACAGTAATTACAGGGTTACAGAGCACAGAACAGTTTACTTCATCGCTTCCTCCTCAGCGCCGGTGATTCCGATCGGAATATTCCGCTTCTCCTCCTCCGCGTCCTTCGCTTCCTTCACTTTCGCCTCGATTCTGAGTCGGCCGTCCTTGAGAAGAGAGCTCCTGATGGATTCCGGGTCGACATCGGCGGGAATCGCGATCTTCTGGACGAAATGGCGCTTGACGGAGCCGCTTTCGGACTCGGCGGAGTGCGATCCTTCGACGACGATCGACGCGCCCACGACGTTCACCTCCAACTCCTCGGGTTTGAAGGCGGCGGCGTCGACGGAGAACGAGAAGACGCCGTCTTTGCGCTGGACGTCCACGGCGGAGCTGCGAGAATCCATTCTGGTCTTCTGGGGGATTACGGTAGGGACATCGAAGAGGAGATCGTCCAAATCACAGAAGAAGGGGTTGGGAGAGCGACGACAACGGGTGGCGATCGGCCAGAAGGCTTTGGAGAACATGAGAGACATCGTTAGAGCAGCTGGAACACAAATAGAACACTGAATGTGAGTTGTTTTTCTGTCTCCGAGGTCTCTTTTATGTCATCTGAGTGGAAAAGACGCGAAAAATGACGAAAAGTCGCGAAAGATCGAGAAGCTCCGCCTCCCGCTGCGTCCCTCGTGACGTCATCTTCGCGGCGACCGACGACCACACGCGAAGAGTCGCGATTTTTCCAGATGATGCGAGTTGTTTCCTCCCAAAGGATATAAAAGAGGCGCCGATTCCCTCTGAATTCAGTTCCAACTGCTCTGATCATGTCTCTCATGTTCTCCAAAGCCTTCTGGCCGATCGCCACCCGTTGTCGTCGCTCTCCCAACCCCTTCTTCTATGATTTGGACGATCTCCTCTTCCATGTCCCTACCGTAATCCCCCAGAAGACCAGAATGGATTCTCGCAGCTCCGCCGTGGACGTCCAACGCAAGGACGGCGTCTTCTCGTTCTCCGTCGACGCCGCCGCCTACAAACCCGAGGAGTTGGCGGTGAACGTCGTGGGCGCGTCAATCGTCGTCGAAGGATCGCACTCCACCGAGTCCGAAAGCGGCTCCGTCAAGCGCCATTTTGTCCAGAAGATCGCGATTCCCGCCGATGTCGACCCGGAATCCATCAGGAGCTCCCTTCTCAAGGACGGCCGACTCCGAATCGAGGCGAAAGTCAAGGAAGCGAAGGACGCGGAGGAGGAGAAGCGGAATATTCCGATCGGAATCACCGGCGCTGAGGAGGAAGCGATGAAGTAAACTGTTCTGTGCTCTGTAACCCTGTAATTACTGTATTTTGGAATAAAACGAGTTATTAACATCATGTGGGATATTATTGGATTGCTTTTGTCGTCGATTTCAGAGGAGAAGAATGGAAGCAAGAGCAGCCATCGCTGTCACCATCAGCGAACGCTCGGCAGCTCCGCCTAAAACACTTGCTTGACTTGATTCCTAACCCGAATTCGTACCTTTCTGAGGCGTTGTGCTGCGGGAGGTGGCGATTTCATGCGTTGATGCGGCAGTCTCAGAGGCGCTCGTTGACGCTCTTGTCGTTGCTGTTGGTGTTGTGGGAATCGAGCTGCTCATCGTCGTGGTCGTAGAGGCGACAGTCGTGCTTGTGGTCACTTTGCTGCGGTCGACCGCCGAGTAGCGAAAGCGCACGTCGACCAGCGGACACTCGGAGACGTTGCGGCTAATGAAGAGAAAGAAGCGCTGGAGGGAAGACGCGGAGACGTTGAAGGAATCGAGTGGAGAAGGAACTTCAAAGTGGGTCCTGAACGGAAATGAGTTAGCCAACGCCAATATTGTTAGTTTGGGTTGTTTGAGTTGTCGTTGCGGGAGCCACACCACTCTATATGGCTAGCAGTATTCAAGTTTAAGTCAAAGTCGCAAATTCTGGACCGCGCAACGTGTCAGGAGCTGAATTTCGATTGCGCGATTCACTCACAAGTTCAATTCTTCGACGCCGAGCTGCAGCAGAAGCGTCACGTTGATGCAGCTCCGCACGTCCGGCGGGTCGACCTCGACCTCGAACGACACGAACGGATCGTTGAACTCGTCGGGGAATTCGCAGTCCTCGGTGACTTGTTCCGGACCGAGCGGATCGGTCGCGACGAGACCGTCGAACGCGGGGAGGCGCGTCTCATAGTCGAATGTCCGCTCCAGTTTACAGTAATCGTCGCCCTGCAGCACCCAGCCGTCCACGTTCCACTCGGCGTTGTCCGTTTCCACGCGGAACACGTTCTCGCTCCACTCGGACGCGTTGGAGGTGACGACGACGACGTTTCTGATCGCGCTCACTCCGTAGAATCGCGGAAGCTCGTCGCTCCTGGAAGCAGAGGACGACGCTCGCTGCGTTGCGGGGGGAAACGCACGTGAAGGAGAGAAACGCGCGGTTCTTCGGAGCTCCGCGCCAGTTGGGCACCGCGCTCACGTCGATTTGAAGCGGCGGTTCGATTGGAGGTTGGGCGACTGGATCGTATTCTCGCTGAAAAGTCGCACTTAATTCCGAATCTCGTACGGTAGGCGGCTGCGAAGTTTAAGCCAAATATAAGCAGAAAATCGATTTCTTCCCAAATTTTAAAAATTTGTGTTTTTATCACGATCCGCCTGAGGTCTACAGTCAGTGAGCGGTGCTTCATCTGGCTATTTCAGGCGGTTTAGCGTGATTCTGAGATTCCTGGCTACTTCTGTTTGGCGTAGTCGATCACCGACCGACAAATCCTGATTTTTCATGGATTCTGGCCAAAAGTCGTTCATTTCGAGGCGAAAACGGTCGCAATCAATCGCTGCATCCCCCAAACATCAAAATCCAACTCACTCCCGGCACGGCGATGTGGAAACGCGGACAACTCGTCCTCCAGAACGTGTAGTCGATCCCCGTGGGCAGCAGGAAGTACGCGGGGCAGTCGGCGTGCAGACTGACCGGCGTCGCCTCGAATTGAGCGTCGTTGAGTTTGTGAACGTTCCCTTCGCCCATCGATCCGCGACCTCGACAGGGACCTGAACGCACTCGTGAGTATCACAGCTCGGAAGAGGCGAGATTTGCCTTTATCTCCAGTTTGCGGCATGAAGAAGAGGATCAAACTGTTGAACTCGACCGACGAGAGCGTGACGTTCGCGAACGCGTCACCGTAGTCGAAGAGGAGCGTCGTGGCGGGGAAACAGCGGAATCCAAAGTGGTCGAAGTTCGCTGCTTTGAGGAACTCGCTGAAGACCGTCTTGGCGCCCAACGCGCCATTTTGGTCGCGGACGCGCAGGGAGATCGCGGAGACGTTCAGCTTCTTCGCGGCGTCGACGAAAAGACAAAAAGGTTCGTTCAGGGTGATGCGCGGCAGCTGATCTCCGCCTGAGAGCCAGAACGGCAGCTGAGGGGAGAGTGGGAGCTCGGAGAGGGATGGAAGAGGCTGCAGGAGGAGGAAGACCGCCGACAGGAGCAACATTCTCAGAGGACGTGGCGAGCAATGAAACGGGAGGCATCGCTGATAACGAGCGCGGCTTCCGTGATTTGAAGGTGGAGGAGATAACGCGAATTTAACGACTTGGATTTTGATGCTTTCAGCAAAGTTCCACTCCGTTTCGCACAGGCGACCGGCGCTCTGCTTGGAAATGGAGTTTCCAACGCAGGAAACGAATCATCGTGTTCTGTCCAGTTCCCTCCGCAATTTGGCGCCGCCTGACCACCAAAATTCGGGTTTTTTGTCATCATTTATTCGCAACAAACTCCCCTCCACATCACCGTTGTTTTCAGCTGTTTTTCAGCGGTTTCATACTGGTCACAGTGACCGTAGTGCCCCCGGAAAGCGACTTCTTCTGCCACAAGAGGCAGCGCTTCGGAAGCGCGCGCATGACGGCCTCCCGGACGGATGTAGAGATGACGACCAGAACCCAGGGCGGCGAGAGCCATTTGAGGTCGTACAGCCAGGGAAGCATCGTGTAGAGCACGGTCAGCAGCGCGTTGTTCCCTGTCAAGATGGCGACGTGGATTAGAACCTGAACGAGGGCGTTCTAGAGCGGATTGAACGGAGAGAGCGAACCTGATGGAGACCTAGAAGGCACTGCAGACCGAAGAGAACGAGCGCGAGGAAGAAGAGATTGCGCTCCGCTTTGAAGCTCTTCGTGACGACGACCGTTCGCATCGAGTGGAGGACGAGGAAGACGCAGGCGACCGCGTTCAGCACGAGGCACAGGACGCAGCAGACGAAGCTCGAGACGAGCAAATTGAAGCTGTTGCTCGATTTGGGGTATTTGCGCTTGTCGTAGTTCATCCCGAAGCCCGACGCGCCCGATCCGCCGAAGAGCGGCGCGTAGAAGGCGGAGGTGGTGAGGAGATGCCAGCAGGGCGCCAGCGCGGCGATTACGGTAGCGAGGACGCTGACGGAGAAGAGATACTTCCAGATGAGCGCGTGATGCGTGGGGAAGACGATCGAGGTGAAGCGATTGAGGGTCAGGAAGCAGTTGCCGAAGAGCTGCAAGTAGCCGAAGAAGTAGGAGGAGAAGTAGAGGCCGCTGGTGAGCGCCGACGGCGTGAAGAGGGACGAGCCGTAGAAGGCGGCGAACAGCGAGTAGGTCGGTAGGGTGATCGCGCAGTAGAAGACGACGTAGCCGACGCAGTCCTGAAAAGATCGCTTTAAGAGTCAATTTGGATGAAAAACGCTGCAATTCGGCCTTCCAATTAGCTCAGTTCCCTCAGGTGGCAACTTGAGAAAGACAAGAAGCGCGTCTTACCACGATTCCGATGAGGAAACAGAGCCGAAAGAAGGGATTCGAGAATCTCTTGCTGTATTTTGGTCGTTTCAGCTGCACAACGATGACGACGTAGAGGAGCAGAGAGGGAATTCCGTAGAGAAGACTCGCGACAAGCAGGATGATTTCGGTGTTCATGACTCGCTGGGAACGAGGCGCGCGCAATCAGCGGCGCCACGCTGTTGTGGTGCTGTGGAGCACCTGCTACGCATTGACGATAAAATGGAAAAAATGGAGAAAACACTCATTTCGGCATTATTTATTCACGTTTTGCGCGATGTGGACCAAACTTCAGAGGGAATGAGGCAGAGGAGGAGGCGAGCGGGAGGTGTTTGGAGTGGACGTCACCGAATCACTCGAATGACGATGAAGTGAGGAGAAATGGCGCGGAAAGAGGCGCAGACGTTATCTGTGTTGGCGGCTTCAGATTGACGAGATTCAGACGCCGCGCAATTCAACTTTTTGGCGGTAAATCTTTGAAATTTACGACTTGTTTAAGTGCGCATTAATCAAAGCTCTGCATGACGCATCGCCCGGGGTGCATAGCAACTGCACCTTTCACTCTCCAGCTAGAATTGAACGGAATTCAGTATTCTCTGGCCTCCTTCACAGCTGCTCGTATTATAACAGAAGATGATTGCGGACCCTCATTAGGCAATTTGCGAACGAATTCACGTCGAATTGTTCAACTCAATCGCTTAAATACGCATTCTTGAGCGTTTCTTTTCAACCAAATCGCTCTTTAAGGGGACGCAACTCGTGGGAATCTGCCAAATTAGTCCGTTTGTCGCACGGCTGGCAAATAGGTCAATTTTAATTGATTCGCTTAAACCTGTAATCCGGGAGCAGCATAAAGCTGATTCGCTACTTCGCAAATCGCAAAACAAAGTAGGAAAATTGATTTTAGAAGGCTGAAATTGCATGAAAGCATCAGGCGCCGGCCTACTTCACCCAAACAACCGTCCCTGTGCACAGATTCATCGAATATCGCCGCTTTATCCTCTATTTCTGTGCATTTTTAAAGTAAAAGAGGGCGGAGAGGAGGTGAATCACGGCGGTGGTGACCATGCTGTACGGACCGAGATAGGTGCTCAGGGACAAATCGAACTGAAATCAATTCCACTCGCATCAGATCCGCTCGAACGCGGAAGGAGACTCACTCCGAACTGCAGCACGAGTCCCACGCAGCCGGGGACGATTTTCAGGACGAACTTCAAGAGAAAGAGGAAGAGAACGAATCTGTGCAGCTGAATCGCGTTGTCATCCGCACTATCAAGCCGAGTCTTACCATTGTTTCGCACGTGGGCCTCAGAATGCGGCGGAAACGCGAGTAGAGGACGAGGAAGACGCTTCCGCTCGTCACTATCGCGAGGGGAAAGGTGACTTCGTTGATCAGAAGGTCGACGAGTCGCCGGATTCCCGTGTTCATCAAGCAATTTGGCGCGAAACAGCCTAGAGTTACAGTACTCCTCTCTCTGTGCTCAGGCAGCGCCTACCGTTCACGTCAGAGAGCACGTAGGTCGAGTTGTAGATGTGCCACGCGATGAGCGAAAAGCAGAAAAGAAGCGAGCAGCAGGAGACGCAGAAGAAGATCCGCCGATCGATCCGCCGCTTCGCGATTGTGGGTCTCAGGAGGAAGACGACGCGCTGCACGAAGAGCCCCGCGGTCGCGATGTCGTGGACGTTCTTGGAGATGAACGCCGCCGTCGCCAAGTGCATCATGAGGTCGTTGGAGGAGGAGACGTCGGTGAGCAGGAGAATCCAGTCGATACCGTAGGACGCCATCGAGAGAGCGGCGAGCAGCGTGGCGAAGAAGAGGAACGTGAGCGGCGGCGACTGTTTGAAGAGCTTCCTGAGCGTTTTCTTCTTCAAAATCAGGAAAACGAGAATTGTCGTTCCAGAACACGCTGAGATCCCGCAGAGATACATGGCGAGCGAGACGAATTTCTCCATTTTTGGCGCAAAACCGCCGCGATCTTTCCAAATGAAACATTTTACGATGTTTTCGCGCTGTTTTCTTCATCAATTATGATTTGTTTGTGGCTTTTAAAAGCGCCAGGCAGCTGTTTTCCCTGCTTAGTAAAGTCATTAATTCAGAACTGAAGGATTCTGATTGCATTCAACTTTATTCGCGTCTTTCAACTCGCATCAATTAGACCTTGATGCCGTCAGCGGCTCCTCCGACCGAGTCGATCGCTCCGCTAGCGGTGTCGACGACGCCTCCGACGGCTCCGCCGACGAGGGGAAGACCGGCGACTGAAAGAGGCGCGAGTTGAGGGTAGCGGGGAGCGGGAGGGACTCACTGATCTCCTTGACCTGGGCGATGATGCTCTTGAGGGTGTCGGTGACGACGCCGAGGGGAAGCGCGCCCTTGATGGAGTCAATCGCGCTTCCGGAGTCGACGGCGACGTCCTCCGCCACGACGGCGGCGACGACGACGACGAGGGCGAAGAGGGCGAGGAGCTTCGAGGAGTTCATCTTCCGATGAGTGGAGCGCCACTCGCGAGGCGCGTTTTGTAGCCGCGGACGACGCGATTTGCATTTCGCCAACGCCGCCACGTTGACCGCCACGTCGTGTTTTCGAGTCTCTCGGGGGCGCAGGATCGTGAATATCGATGAGCGCGTGAGTGTGGAATCGGCAAAAACAAGAGATTGACGGCGTGGATCCGTCTGCGATCAGTGTGAGGCGAGCTGCGATCACTCAAAATCAAGCAAAATTCCATTTATTTCAAAATCGCGATAAACAAAGAGTTAATCGAAGTGATTTCCCGCCACCGTAATCTCCATCGCGTCGTCAGATCGCGCAGCAATAAGCCCTTTCACGGTGCCAAAACGCAGATCCGCAGTCGATGAGGCCCTTCTCGGCGTATCCCACGTAGCAGGTCGCTTTTCCCGTGTTGACGCAGGTGCTCTCGTAGCAGTTGTCGCTGTCGAGTTGAAGATCGGGCGGAGGAAGATGATTCTCGGCCGCGAGAAGAGCGCCGATGGCGAGGAGAACAACGAGGATACGAAGCATCTTTGGAGGACGTCTTTGCGTTGACTGTTGAGGCGTTTAAATGCAAAACCGTTGCCTCGCTGAGTCACGAAGAACGCCGATGACTCGCGTTCGCGGGAATTCTGTTTAGAGCTGCAGGAACGAGTGATTTGTGGTCGTCGAGAGCGACCTTTGCGCTGACGGTTATGGCGCGTTGTCTTCTTTTGAGACTCTACCGGGGCATCTGGGGTTCAACAGAGATAGAACTCCTTCTATAAGAGAGCGCAAGCTTAAAAGCGTCGCTCCAACTATGAATCGTCTTCTCTTCGCTCTCTTCTTCGTCCTCGTCTTCGCCGTTTCTGTCAACTCGCAGGATCCAACTTGTTTCTGGAGCAAGTGCGTCAAACGAGGAAGTCCGCTCGCGTGCTCCCCTGAAACCCAATGGGACCGATCGAGGAAATGCCGCGGTTCGAATGAAGGTCGACAGGATCGCCGTTGTCAGAATGGCGCCGCCGCTCTGTTCGGTCGTCTCCGACCTTCGATCGCTGCGATCGAAGCTTCTATCTTTGATTGAGCGACTGTGATTTGATATTGTGCATTGAATTGTGCATTGGGTGAGAAGAACGCCTAAAAATAGCCTTCAGGTCGCTGAAAATGGCATCAGCTGATGGAAGACCGGTCTGATCATGCGTCCGCGAGTGTAACAAATCGGTCGAATTCCAAACGCGGTAAACAGAGCGTCAAGGTCGGGACGAGGTACGCGCCTTCGGGAAGCAAAGATCACTCTCCTCGGGGGAACGCGACAGGAAGACGCGCGAATTGAGGGCCGCGGGGAGCGAGAGGCGCCGCTGAAGACCTAATTGTTTGTGACTTGAGTCGACTGCAATCAAATCCCCTCGAGGAGGGTGATCTTTGCTTCTCGAAGGCGCCTTCCTCGTCCCGACCTTGACGCTCTGTTTACCGCGTTTGGAATTCGACCGATTTGTTACACTCGCGGACGCATGATCGTCCATCAGCTGATGTCCTTTCCACCGACCGAAGCCTTCTTCACCGGTCCCGCAACGATTGTTTTTCAATAAAAATCTGTTCATTTTGATATTTCAACAAGTTTTGGCATCAAATTGAGGATTGAACGGCGAGATATGGTCGTAGGTAGCGAATCCAATACTGAAATCCGTCTTTTCACTCTTCGTTCGCGTGCCGCCGACCTACCGTAATATTGAAGATGATGAAGAACACGGGGAACATGATCCTCGAGAGCAAATCGATCTTCCTGCTCTGTTCTTTGTACTTCACTTCCCAGAGCCTCTGCCACCACGACGTCTTCTTCGGTCTCTGCGCCGGGACGCTGATCTCCGTGTGACCGGCGCCGTTCGGGATCTGACCGATCGCGTAGCGGAAATCGAGTTCGCCGTCGCCGAGAGCGCGATTGCTCTCGGGGGGCCATTTGCTGAAAGAAGCGGCGATTGTGGAGGAAGCGGAGAGCGGCGTGGACCTACACTCCCATGAGCAGATGGACGTTCTGGTTGCGCGCCGCGTTACGGTAGGTGTTGCGGACAAAGTCTTGCCGCGCGGCCCAGTTGACGAGCGCGAACTCGAGGAGCGCGCCGAAGATGAAGGCGAGGCAGACGCCGATCCAGATGTCGATCGCCTGAAAGCAGCGGAGAGCGATGACGGTCGTGAATCGAGAATCGCGCTCAGGAGATGGGAGACTCGTTTTGGGTGGGTTTTGGTTTGGTAGCGCCTCTGCATGTTATTTGATTGTTAAACTCCTTGAATTGGTCCCCTAATCGAGAAAACTCGCGTACATCTCTTATTTAGAGGAACTGAACATTAAAAGCACTCAAATTGCATCGAACGTTCGTTCTCACGCACTTCCACGTGTGTACTCTTGCAATATTTATTGGCTTCCGAGAGCTGCAAATGACGCATTCAGCATGACTCAAAACTCAAGTGACGAACGCGCGGCTGAAGGGAGACAGAGGTTTACAGGAAGATAAATTTGAACGTGTTTTGAATGTCGGAAAGTGGTTTGAGATGGCAAGTACGTTAATGATGATTGGATGATTGATCAATGCGAGAAGGTCAAAGTTTCGCGCAGGGATTTAATCTCACGAGTTGCTCTACATAAACCGGAGCACGATATTACTCCGAACGAGACCGAACGATGCCGGACAGTACGCCGCAGGCTTCGGACTAAGTGCAGGCTTAGGCCTAGGAGCTACCTAGTGAATTTTTTTGTTGTTGCAAAATTCACTGCGCCGTACTGTCCTGCAAACGTCTCAAACGATGCCAACAACCAAATCGCAGATGTTGATCTCAAAAACTCCACAAAACTCCACGGAACGGAATCTCCTCTTCTTACCTTTGTGTAGCTGACAGGCGGCAGATTCGCGTTCACCCCAGAAGCCTGTGTGGTCATCGTGAGCAGCGTTGTCACTCCGAGCGTCACTCTCGCCGGAACAGAGTCTTTGTCGAGCCAGAAAGAGACCTGACAATCCAGAAATGAGCGAAAATGAACGCAGCGAGCATACGGTACCCAAGAGACGGCGACGAGCATGAAGGAAGGAATGTAGAGCTGCAGGAGGTAGTAGCTGAACTCGCGTTTCAGTTCGATGATCGTTCGGAGACAGCTGTAGGTACCTGCAACGGTTGGGATGTACGGAACCACTTGAAAACCAGAAAATTTGGAGGTTTTAGGCGTAATTTGGATTACAAATGTGCTTGACAATCGGATTCCTTAACGTTAGAGCTTAAAATCTATTCATTTGAGATTTTGAGACTCAAAATGAGCGCCAAACGCGCAGATTTCAGGCCTCCCAACCCTCAAATCCTCAAAATCATCGCCAAAACGAACCCGTGTTAGTGACAGAAGTGCAGTTGCCGGTGCGCACGTTGCTGAGGAGAAAGGAAGGCAGCGACTGGCGAAGACCCGCTTTGATCTGAATCGGCTCCTCCGTCTTCCAGTGATACTCGATGTCCTCGGTGGTGTACGCGTAGCTCGCGTAGTCGATGAAACACGTCTGGATGTCCAGCGGATAGTCGTTCAGCTTCATCGGACAACTCAACGTCAGCGTCAGTCTGCAAACGAGCGGTGAAGACGCGCGGAATGCGCCGATGCGCACCTGCACGAGTAGAGGATCAACCCGGTCGCGTTGTGCACTCTGATGAGGATGTTCGGCGCGTCGATGTCGTGCTTCTTTCCGTCCTTTTCGTTCTGGAAGAACGTGTCCGGGAGCCAGATCTTCTGGTCGGGACTCAGGACGATGTGCGAGAGCGAGGGCGAGTAGAAGAGGAGCCGCTCGTCCACCCACTCTTCGCGGAACGTGAAATGCATACTGTACTCCATGTTCACGTCGTCCACTTTCGAGATGCTCCTGAAACGAAGCGAAATGATCAAAGCAGAGGAGGCCGAAACGACTAATTTGATTGTGAAAAATGCGGAAAAAAGGATTGAAATCTATGGCTTAAAATGGAGATGAAGGACATCCCCTGGAGCTCCACTCATTGATGTGCAACAGCGTGGTCTTCTCAAACAGAAATATCGAACTGTCGATCAACGACAGGACAGAAGGCGGAAAATTGAAAGAACAAACGTTCAGCTGACACAAATTGCGGTTCTACGAGCGTCTAAATCGTCAAAGCGTCAAAATTTGGTCATTTAATTTGAACTGGATTGTTTGCTCAGCTCTACTCCGCAGAAGAGCTGCATTTTCAACAAAACAAATCGTGTTTGCATTACCCAATGCGTGAAAAACGTTCATTTGAGCGCTGCCAGAGAAGCTTCCACCTTAGCTCCAGTGTTTCCCAACAATTTGAACATGAACTTTTGCACCAGATTCGCCACAAAATTCGATTTTTCACGTCATTTTCACAAAGTGCAACCTGTTAGAGACCAACTTCCAGAAAACACTTTTTGCGAATCAAATTCTGTTTGGAATGTTGTTCTCCTCCTCCCAGAGCCGAGTTTATTCAGCAATGGACGCTGCTGAGCGCGCAATCCGTGGCTCTGCGCTACTGTAAGACTGAAACAACGAAGAAGCAACTATCCTTTTCAGTTCCTCGCCCTTAAAAGTCGCAATTTCCGCGCACCTGAGATACATGTTCACCGCCACGTTGACCGGCGCATCGTCGATCCTCGGATCAATCGTGCCCCTGGGTCGAACCCTCCAGTCGTAGTTGTCGACGCCGTCTTTCAGCAACTCGCGGATGATCTTTTGTTCGTCAAGGAGGCGTTCGTACCTAAAACGCGCGTCTTCAATCAGCGCCGCCGCCACTTGACGGCGGTCGTCGACTCACCCGTCGACGCTGCGCGGAGTCGCAATCGAATTGTGAACCATGAGCAGCAGATGGAGCAGCATCGTGCCGGTAGCGGTAAAAGTCGACCGTTCGACCCGTCGGAACACCGGAGACGACGGTGACGCTCCGCGGCTGCCTGAAATACGCATCTTCAATAATTCATTCCACCTGGGTCTACACGTAAGCGCCGCGTGTCTAAGAGTGTTGGATTTCAGGGACAAACAGACAAAAAGAGGGGAAAATTGGATGAAGGAGCGCCGCGCGGGGGGCCTAACCGACCGATTTCCGGTGATGACGCGCGTGCGAAGCTAGGAGACGACGAAAACACTCAAAAGTCAAAATGCGATGATTTATGCGCGATTTGTGAGGGAGGAAGCAACTCTGCTGAACAGAGACGCCGCCGCCGGGAGGGAGGAGCGAAGACATTGAGTATTAACGAGAAAAACGGGAATTAATAGATGAGGATGAGTTGCGTTTGTTTGCGCAAAACGAGCGAAAGCGTCTCGAGGCGGTCGAGTGGTTGGATTAATGAAAAAGTGGTGGCAAGTTGAGAATTTTGCAACAATCACTTTGCACTTTGGCGTCATTGTGCGTGTTTCTTTTCTGCTGCTAGAACAACAGAAAGAAACAAAACAGAAGTGGAAACAGAAACTGAATTTGTTAAAATAAAAAATAGTTCTCAGGAGGATCGAACCTGCAACCTGCAGCGTCGCAGTTCAGCAGCATCGCAATGAGCTATTCGCTCACTGTCACCAATCAACGTTTTGCGCTTATAACACGATTGACGATTCAGTTGCGAGCCTCTGTTTCATTTCTGAGATGCCTACACGATTTGAGTCCGATCTGCACTTGTCATTCCCTTGCTAAGGCACTACTAATGGTCGTTCCAGAAGCACAAGTTGAAGGGAAAATTCAATGTAGAATTTGAAAATTTTGGCTAAATTTGAAAATTACAATAAATAGTATTCCAGGACATGCATCAGACGGTTATTGGACAAATATTTGAGTTGAATCAAGTGCGGTTTTGCCAAGTTTATCGATTATCACACAAGTAGCAAGCTAAGCCAGGCCTACGCGTTTGCTTTTCCTAGATTTTTGTAATGGTTTTGGCCATTTCATCCGGACGCCTGGAATCAAGCGCCTGAAACTAAGACCCACTACCCAATAAACCCAACTTTCTAACGCTGAATAAACATAGCTTAAAGTGGCATGTGGTGCACTCACTTATCAATCAAATCAACGAACGACAGAAGCGCACTAACAGGGAACCATGTTTACAGCAAATCGTGTCGCGGATCAACCAGTAAATCCCATTAGCTCGTTCAAAACATTCAAAAACAAGAAATGCGACAAGTCATCAAACGCTTTCCTCGCCGCCCTCCTTAACCATTGAAGATCATCCCCAAATGCGCGCGCACAGAACACACCAGGTGTCCTCTCCGTTTACACGTTCAATTTGCGCACAAATCAGCGGCGGCCCAACAGCAGCGAAGAACAAAAGGCGCGGACAAGGACGTTGAGTCGTCGAGGGGACCGCGAAACAGAAAGACGTCTTCAATTGAAAGTCCATTGTTCCCGCAACGGCAAACAATGCGGCGTTGAAGAGCGCCGCCGGCGTCGGAAGCGAAAGAGAAGCTTCCGGCGGCGCTGAAGGCGCGAAGATTCCCGCGCGGATCCGATTGCCGCCAGCGAGAATGAAAGTTGCGCTAATTGAAGCGCGAGGGCAGACGGACTTTGGAGGAAGGAAGGCGCAGTTGGCAGCAACAATGGGCCTGATAGGCGGCCATGTCGGGCTTCAATAATTGACATCTCAGCTGATAAGCAGCGAAAATCACCAAAAATTGAATGAAAAATGTAATAAAAAGTAAAAAATTTTAAATTCAATTATTTTTAAAAATTAGATTACAGAAAATTCACAAAATTCATTTTTATCTGTAGACTGCGGGATAAAAACAAAGGTCAATTTCAACCAACTGACAATGAGATTTAATTCAAATCATCCAGGTCAATTATGAAGTTGTGAACACATATTTGCGCTATACGCTTTGCAATTTACGGTAATAAATATTTTAATTTAATTCTTAAGTTTAATGACACCTCTATATTCGCGTTTTACGGGATAATCTATTTCCTCTATAACTTGCTGGTTTGTTCATCCGTGCTACCACGATTTTACCAACTGCTCGACAGCATTACGGTATTACGATGCAAATCTTCCAAAAACGCCGCTGAGAAGCCGCGCTCAACTAAAGTGATCAAGGACCAAAACGACGAATCGCTCTCGCTGTTTGCCGAAGCATTCATTCATTCATTGCATCTCGCAGCGGTCCATGTTTTGGTCCTTTCTGCAAAAAGCAATAAAACGCGCGCGCGTCTTTTGTATTCCTTTCCCCTTCCTTCCTCTTCATTTCGTTTTTGCAGCCGAGAAGCGCCGCTCGCTCGCTGTCATCGCCGCCGCAGCAGCTTCAAACAGGCTCTCCGCTAATCACGTCATAATCGCGATATCCCCGCAGGCAGATCACGCGCCTCGCGCGTCTTCCCACCTCAACCCGTGAAATCACCGACCATTTGCAACGTCGTCGTCGCCAGTCACCATGGGAGCACTTCCGCCTCCTCCTCCGCTCCTCCTGCTGCTGCTGCTTCTGTGCGCCGCGATTGCGCAATCAAAGATCACTTCCGATCGCGGGCGCTGGTGGCCGAACGGTAGAGTTTTCTACAGAATCCATTTCGGAGGTAATCTGCAATGCGTTCGCGTGATCAACACGCGGGAATTTCAGTGGATTCCGCGTTGGTTCACGGCGCGATGGCCGCGATCGAGGCGCGCACGTGCGTTCGCTTCATCGAGAACGACTTCCTCTCCACGCAGCACCACATCGACGTCGTGGCGGGAGACGAGTGAGTGTTTTGCTTTTCGGGTAATTTGGTCGTCAAATATGGAGCGAGAGGTTATTAATTATTAGTGTTCTGAATGCAGAATGGCGTTCTTGACGACTTTCACTCGGGCAATCTTTGCCTTTGATGGAGAGCGCCAAATTGCGGCGTTTGAGGGCTTCAGAGGGTCTGCGGTGAGATGCCGGTGGAGAGTTGGCTGAACTCGCGTGGTCAAACCAGTAAATTGAGTGAATTAGAAGCACTTTATGCTTGATTTAGCTAGGAAGCCATGCGGCAACGTTCTTCTCACGGGTTTAAAGGTGAAAGAAGCACCCGGAAAACAACAAAAATGAATATAACGGATACTGTAGGTGAACGCAATTCTGAATCCCAGTGCAGCTACGACCAGAACGGTTGAGTTCGCGGACTCGGTTCGCAGGTATACTGTAGAATACGATCCCTAGACCTCAGAAGTGGGTTCTCTAACCCTCGTCAGAGCAATTTTGCCCGTTTTTTCTCTCTGAAACACCGAATCTGACGACTGACCAACGCGTCCACGCTTCACACAGCACCAGAAACCAGGAAAACCACCCAGAACTTGCCCAATTCCGTGTCTTCCAACCGCTGCCGCCTCGAGAGGCAATTCGTTGCAAATGATCGCCCGAAGCGCGGCCGGTCGTTAGGAAAATGAATATTGCGCAAGACGAGCGCGCGCGGAACGAGTTTGCGAATTGCAAAACGACCGCCGCTTCTCGCCAAAGTCCACTTTCTGCCCTCCGGCTAATTACAAAGATCGCGCGCATCTCTTAGCGAGTTAATTGCTGCGAGGTCGAGAAACTTTTCGACTTTCTCTCGTGGGGCGAAAGTGAAATCATGAGAAGGCGACGATTTGATTCAACGCGAGTGCAAAATTAAGAATTTTAAAAAAATCGGGGGAAATGTTGACAGTCCTCGCAGTGATGTGCAGCTTAACGTCAAAAGGCGTCCGCTTGATGATCAGAACATGGTCGGAATTAGATTTGCGCTGTTTTAAAATATGAATTGACTGATTATTTTATGTCAACGCCAAAAACCGTCGAACATTTTCCGTATCAAATGCCAGAGTTTTTTAAAATTAAATGTAGCTCCCCCGATCAATGAAAAACGAAATAATGAAGAAAAACCGATTAAAAACAAACAATTGCAAACGAATTGGACGAATTTCTTGAAGTTTTCAACTGGGAAATTTCAATTTGCCGACTTTTTGCCACAAACTGAATTCATGAAAATTCTAAATCTAAAAAACCTGAAAAACGATAATTTTTTTATAAATTAGTAATTATCATATTAAATAAATTTTAATTTTAATTTAAACAAAAATTACAAAAATTAAATTAAAAATATTTTTAAAAAATTTTACATCTCTCATTTTTTGTCTATTTAATCTATTTAATTTAATTTGAAAAATATAAATTTGAAAAATGAAAAGAAAAAAATAGAAAATAAATCTAATACTTTTACTTTTTTTAAAGTTCATGTCATTTTTTAACATTTAATTTTTTTTATTTTTTAATAAAAAAACACATTATTTGATTAGAACGCTGTTTTGGGACTTTTTGATGATGGTACGACCATTCTTCAAAGTATATAAAAACGAGAATTCCGCTCCGCGCAAACAAACGAGTCAACGCGTCATTTTTGGTCGTTTGCGGTCATCAGGAACACTTCTTCCCCGCTTCCCACACTTCGCGCCCCCAAATCAGCGTTAATCCGCTCGACTCTTTCAGTTGCTTTTCGGATATCGGCTATAAACACTCGACAAACGCAGCCGCCGCGTTCCCGGACCTCCAATTGCTCTCGCTGGGACCCAGATGCGCCTCGAAGGGAATTGCACTGCACGAGATTGGTAAAAGTAGTCTTGGCCGATGTGAAAATTGGAATTCCACATTCTAGGGCACGCGTTGGGCCTCTCGCACGAACACAATCGCCTCGACCGCGACCTCTACGTGAGGGTCCTGCCACGGAACGTGCGCCAGGGACGAACGGGCGAATTCTACCGAAAGAGCGAGTTGGAGCACTTTGGAGTGCCGTACGACGTCGGCTCGATAATGCATTATTCCGCGAGGGTGCGTTGCACGTGAAAATAACAAAAAACGCCAAAATTCAGACGTTCGCCCGCGAGGGAGTGAACGCGATGCTTCCGCTCGACGAGAATTTCCACCAAACGATGGGACAACGAGGCGATATGACTTTTTATGACGCCAAATTGCTCAATATGGCCTATTGTCGAGGTAGGCGGACGTTGTTTTGGGTTGGCGGGAGGGAAACGCGACTCCTGAACACGTTTGGAGAGCGGCGGCGCGAAATTTTGAGTTTTGGAGGATTGAAAGTCGCGTTCGGGAAACAGATTCGCGATTGAAACGCGGCGATTAGCGCACTTCGCACTCCGCTCTGGTCAGAATCTGCTCGACTTCCGATGCTGTGATGCTTCTGCGTTCGCTTGCTGCAAACAGCACTGCGCGCCATCATTTGACACCCTGCCGGAGCTGATTTGTAAACAAAACGACTTTTAGAAAATAGATTACCTTCCGTGCGACCTTCCGCAGGGAATACGCTGTAGGAGCCTCCAGTCGCAGCGCTTTTTCCGCCTTTTTCTCTGCGAAATTCGCTTCCGCGCCTCCCCGAATCCTACATTTCGTCGGGCGAAACGCAACGCTTTCAGAGAGCTGCGGAGCATCCGATCTGCCGTGCCAGAACTCTGGTTATCCCAACCCGAACGACTGCGCGCAGTGCCTCTGCCCCAGCGAGTTCACCGGACGCTTTTGCGAGACGATCAGCAGCGACGACGCGTGTCCGCCCTCTGAACTCATCGCCCGCTCCGAGTGGCAGCTTCTGAGGTTCGCGTCGGGCGGCAGCTGCACGTGGCGCATCAAAACCGAGTCCCCGAAGCTCCGCGTGGAATTCCGACTCAAATCCGTGCGGATGAACGTCTCTCCGCACGGAATTTGCGACGATGATTTCGTTGAGGTGAAGTACAAAGCAGACTTTGGCCTCTCGGGGGCGAGATTCTGCTACTACGGTCCAGGTGAGCGGATACGGTAGTAGTTGATTGGGAAACTCCGCTTTAGAACAGCGATATCTTGACCGGAGTACGATTAGCGACTTAGATAGGATCTTCGTGCGGCTCCAAGGCGGCGGCGGAGCGTTTTCGATCGAATACCGTGAGGCGGAGGTTACGGTAGAAGGTACATCTCTCCGTCGGAAGAATCCGCTGAAAGGCCGACTTCGAAGGAGCCTCCCGCCAGTGAGCCTCTGAGCAACTTTGGATACGTGACGGCGAAACGCCCTGCGCCAACAAGTCCTTGCGCTCCACCTCACAAGAAGGTGCGTGAGCCTCTGAGCAACTTTGGATACGTGACGAAACAGCCCGGTTACACCGATGACGCTGACGAAATTGGATCGTCCTATGCTCTCTGGTCATCGCGCATTCTCGCCACGAGTACTCCGCGCTCTTCGTTCATTTCAGATAGACCGTTGAGCCCCTTCGGCAGCGTGGACTACGCGGACGAATGCGGTGACGTGTCGTTTTCCCGCAACGGGGAAGAAAGCGGCTGGATGGAGAATCGCTTCCCGTCGTTCCTGTCATTGGCTTCGTGACCTGTCAGTCTTCTCAGCATCTCCACCGCAACTAGTCAGAGACTCTTCCGCTGCTTACCAGAATGCCAGTGGATTGCAGTTCTTTGTTTGTTCCTTCTTTTTCTTCTTCTTCTTGTCACTTTCAATTTTCTAAAATAAAAATTCGTGTTCGCAACTGTTTTCACTTCCTTGTTCGCAGCTCTGCTCTCTTCGACGAGTCGCGTGAGCCACTTTCCCGATATATTCATCGGCAACTTCGTTGTTCAACTGCTCTAGTTGTTTATTGGTGATTGTTATGCTTGTGCCAAGCCGCGGCGCGCTTGTTGTGAGTTATCGTTGCATTCCCTGCGGGGACACGTTGAATGCGCTCCTAAATCGTTCGTTTTCAGGTCGCAAATGGCGCTGCAGACGGCGATTCGATTGCAACTTCCGATATCCGACATTCGCGTTTAAATTAAAGTCGCATCTGGTGAGGTCGAGCATCGAGGAGTGAAGTGATGCGCCTTGAACGTCGTATTCCAGGTGAGTTGATCCGCTGTTTGCAAGATATCACGAGCTTATTTGCTGTTTTAGGCCCGCCTGATCGACCTTTCCGATTCGTTTAACGGTATGATTAAATCGAAAGACGACGCCGCGACAGGTCACGTCGCTGGAGAGACGCTCTGGCTCTCCAAAGCGGTAAGCACGACTAGCAGGTGTGTCGTATTGCCTCTTTAATTTAGAAATTCAGTGCGAAATCTCCGTGCTCCAATGCCTTCTGCAACAGCAACATGTGATTTTATTCGGATAATGACCTGGTGGATTCCTCGCCGACCACTACCGATGCACAGCGTGGTTAGATCTATGTGTGGTAGGGAGCTGAAGGATTGGTTGAAGAACGATGCCGCCCACGCCTTGCTTCCACCAACGTGAAGAAGGAGCGCCGTCGTGAGGGAATCAGCTGCTGAATTCTGTGTTTCTGATTAATTGTTTCATTGTTGCTTTCTTTGTTACGTTTATATTTGTCATCTTCCTCCTAGAACAACGTGTTCAAAAGTCGTTCCAGGGATCTCTGCAAGTTCTGAACGTAGCACATGATGGACGAATTGATCGCGGTGATTGTCAACGATCCCGCGGAGGGGAGTTTCCGCGAAGCAGAGGGAGAGATGTGAAGGAAGACTTCCTTCGGGACAAACGTCGCTCAGTCGCAAAAAAAGTCGGTTGTTGGTTGTCGCAGTGGCGTCTGCCCTGCGCTTCAAACCGGCGAGATCGACCGCGCCTCGATGTTCTCTGAGAGAAGAGTGCGGTGGATCTAGGAACTTGCATGTCCGAGGCTGATCGCTGATGATCTGAACACAAGTGAATGTACTAGAAAGTGCGACGATTGGCGCTTTCAGCGACCGCAAACGCACACAAATCGGACTATGATCATCAACATTGCCTGATGTTTGGATTTGAACAACTGGGTCCTGACGCGATAGTGTTTAGCTCGCAGGTTTGGCTGCTTGTTGAGCGTCATCCAGCGAATGAAGTTGGGCCGTGGATCACCTTCAGTTTCAGTCGGCTGCTCACCGTCATGTTGATTCGTTGTCTCCTTGGGCGTTGTTTTCTGATGCTTCGATGCCAGTTATCCTAGTTGATGACTGTTCGCCTCTGCCGCAATGTTGATGCTCGTTGACTTTCAGTTGTTACGCGTTTTCAATGCTCGCGGTCGCGTTTCTTGTCTTCTTCCCCTCTTAAAGTCATTCTTTCTTCAGTCTCCAACTATGGACCACAACGCAGACTATCCCGCCGGTCATCTCGATGCCGAAGGGAACCTCGTCCCGCTGTACGATGATCACGGTGGCTACTACGATGAACTTGGCGCCTACATCGACACCAGTGGAAACATGTACCCGCGCCCCGGTCACCAGTTCACGTACGACGAGCAGGGCCGCATGTTCATGTCCCCTATCGCCGAGCCACAGCAGGACGCCGTCGCCGAAGCTGAGCAACAAGCTGCTTCTGAGGAGCTCTCTCCCGAAGACTCCTTCGCTCTCAGTGCTACTACGACGCGGACGGAACGTTCATCGCTCCTCCAGGCTATGAACTGCAGTATGATGAAGCCGGCAACGCTTTCATCGTCCCCACCAGTTCGCAGCAGCCGCAAGACGTCGAGCACGAGCATCCCGCTCAGCCGCTGTGCACGGAAGACCAAGCTGCGCCTGAAGCTGAACAGCAGCCTGTCGATGACGCCAGCCAGATTCAGTGCTACTATGATGCGGAAGGACACCTCATCGCTCCGGATGGTTATGATGTGCACTACGACGAGCTCGGCTACGCCTACCTCGTCCCTCAGCAGCCTCAGCAGTCCGGTATGTGATTCATCAGCGTTCGTTCTCAAGTGCTCTCTTCAGCCGCCAACGAAGTTCACGCCGAACTGGACAACTTGGCCGCGCAGATGCGCGATGTCGCTCTGACCGAGTCCCGCGCCGACCGCATCGCTCGTATTCGAGCGTTCGTGGAGCAGAAGCAGTGGAAAGCTGCCGACCCGTCCGCGCAACCCAAGATCACTGCGGAGGAGAAGCAGCAGCTGCGCATGCAGTACCAAGAAGTGCTGCAGGTACGAACCAAGCTTTTCCTTTCTGAAACTAACCTCTCATTCCAGGTTTTGGGTGCCAACTGCCGCCGTCTCTTCGAGGAGAAGATTGGTCTGCGGAAGATCCCGAAGCCGACGATCCTGCGCATGTACCGCGTGACTTACATTGCCGCGCCCGACAACGTCACCTGGGTGGTAAGTCAACTCTGAATGTGCACTCTGACATCGGAATGTTTCAGTACCCGTTCCATCTGCGCCGCCGCTACCCGGGATACGTCCGTGACATTGAGGCGATCGAAGGCAGCTTCGACCCGAAGCTGTTCCACGTCAACCCGCCCATCCATCCATCGAAGCGCGACCCCAACCAGATTTATCCGGAGCCGTACGTCGGACTCGAGGCTCCTCCTCCAAAAGAAAAGAAACCGCGCCCTGCGATGCCCACCGTCTGAGATCTCTCTAGATCCTTTGTTTTGTTTTCTATATTTTGTTTGTTCTTTTAAAAAAATAAAACGCGTCTTGCGTTGGAAACGTGATGTTTTTGGGCTGAACGAGGCCAGAGAATGAAATGATTTCAGCAACGCAAACTCGCTTTCACGTCACATGCGAACGCGAGAGCAGAAGAGCGGTCAGCAGACCGCACCCCCGGACAGACCCCTGGAAGTCTCGACGGGGCTTTCTTCAAGCGCCGCCCAGACAACAAATGCAGATATGTGGCACGAACAAGCTTTTCAAGGAGAAGAGACAAAGCGCTCACAAATCATCAGAACTGGAACGCTCAATTACTTTACTTACAGAATACAAATTACGAAAATCATTATAGAGATGCACTGGAACCCGTATGGACTGGATGACGGGGAGACTCGCTACTGTTCATGGGGATGCTCTTGCCGTTGATTCACTTGGTCGTTATTCTCTTCGGGAATTCCTAAACATGAGCGAAGAAGTCAAGTGGGAGGAGAAGAGCAGAACTTACGCCTCACACACTCCCACACGATATACGAGAAGTTGACCACGACGCACACCTTTGCGACTCTTTCATCGGCTGCGTTTTTCGGAACTAAAAATGAGATTTGAGTGCACAGAAGGCGGACGGAGACGTACAGAAGATCGCGTGGCCGAGGGGCAAAGCGAAGATGAGCTGCAGCATCGCGGACAGAATGTGTCCTTTGTAGAGTAGCTTGAAGAACCGGCGGGTGCACAAAACCATGACACAGAAGATGAAGCCTTCAGCGTTGAATGCCAGCACCATTTTCGGGTATCGCGAGCTGAATAGAAGGTGGAAGAACGATAAACAAATAGATCACGTGGCACAAATTCACGATTAAATC
>MQUG01003101.1:0-63636 GCA_007213375.1 Steinernema feltiae | reverse complement strand
GTGATGTTTTGGGTTGAACGAGGCCAGAGAATGAAATGATTTCAGCAACGCAAACTCGCTTTCACGTCACATGCGAACGCGAGAGCAGGAGAGCGGTCAGCATACCGCACCCCCGGACAGACCCCTGGAAGTCTCGACGGGGCTTTCTTCAAGGCCGCCGCCCAGACAACAAATGCAGATATGTGGCAGACGAAACAAGCTTTTCAGGAAGACGAGAGAAAGCGCTCACAAATCATCAGAAACTGGAACGCTCAATTACTTTACTTACAGAATACAAATTACGAAAATCATTATAGAGATGCACTGGAACCCGTATGGACTGGATGACGGGGAGACTCGCTACTGTTCATGGGGATGCTCTTGCCGTTGATTCACTTGGTCGTTATTCTCTTCGGGAATTCCTAAACATGAGCGAAGAAGTCAAGTGGGAGGAGAAGAGGCAGAACTTACGCCTCACACACTCCACACGATATACGAGAAGTTGACCACGACGCAAACCTTTGCGACTCTTTCATCGGCTGCGTTTTTCGGAACTAAAAATGAGATTTGAGTGCACAGAAGGCGGACGGAGACGTACAGAAGATCGCGTGGCCGAGGGGCAACGTGAAGATCAACTGCAGCATCGCGGACAGAATGTGTCCTTTGTAGAGTAGCTTGAAGAACCGGCGGGTGCACAAAACCATGACACAGAAGATGAAGCCTTCAGTGTTGAATCCCAGCGCCAGCGCCATCTTAGGGAATCGCGAGCTGAATAGAAGGTGGAAGAACGATAAACAAATAGATCACGTGGCACAAATTCACAATTAAATCATTGGTGCGAATTGGGCCCACAAGTCGATCGCCGACGAGATAAAACTCGATAAAACGACAAACGTCGCGCCTCATTTGCTACGCTGCAAGACTGTTCTGTGGGTGAAAGCGATCTGTTTCTGAGAGAAGAGCGCGTTGGATCGCGCCGAAATTAGCAACTTGCATGTCCGAGGCTGATCTTTGCGCTGTCAGCGACCGCAAATGCACACAAATCGGACTGACAGATGTCATCAACGTTGCCTATCGGCATTCTTACTGCACAGCAAAATCTGAAACGAACGAATAGTAGTATATATAGTAACAAATAGTATCCGAAAAAATTGATTCTTTCACACAAAATCAAATATAATCAACTAGAAAAATATCAATATTAAATTCTCGACTAACACAGCCATCGAGGAAGTTAGCTCCTTGCCGACAATCTTCTCCTTTGGTCAGTGCGTCTGTTGATGAGGAGGATCTTCCGCCAGTAGTAGTACTGGACAATTTCTGCGACGGTCTGAAAGATGTATGAACAATGAATGAAAACTTGGTGAATAAGTGGAACCTTATGAGGAAGGGCGAGCTGGATGAGGGAGAAATTCTTCTCGACCCTTTCGAACTCTATTTCGAACGAGAGCTGGTCTGTATTGCTCCACGAATCGCAGAATTTTTTGAACCTAAACTAATGCGCTTCTGTTCGGTGCATTCAGTTTTGTTACTGACCTCGCACGATGCTCTTGAGCTTCATTCTGCGCTATTTGTCCGCCGCTTCTCTTCATCTCAGACTGCGCGTCTTCGGTTGGCCAACTTCGGGAATAACGGCGCACCTGCACTGCGGACCGTGAGGCTCAATGAATGATGTTCCGTCTTCTCCAGTCTTCTCAATCTGGCAACCGGAATCTTCGTCCGCAATCGGCCGTTTGAGGGCAAACTTGTTATCAGCAAAAAAATTTGCGAAGAAAGTGAACCGAGAATTGCGCCGTTTTCCTGAAAACATAATAAGCTAGAGAACAGAAATAGCTTTGCCTACGCCATTTCAAGGAAATCCAAGAAGTCTGTTCTCTTCTCCCTATCGGTGACGTGGGCGCGGAGAGCCTCTTCTTGAGCGGCCAGGTCAGCTCTTCTCTGTGCCACACGCGCTTTCAATTGAGTCGTTTTGCGCAGACGTCGGAAGTGTTCTTTTTCTTCAATAGTGCACACCAGACTGTGTCCTGCTCCCGTCATGTCGTTGCCGGCGGTAGGCGAATTGATCGGAACGCTCCTTCGCATTGCTTCCGCTTCACTTTCGCTGCTTGTATTCGTGCCGGAGCGGGTTGCCGAGATTTCATTGGCTAAACTGTTTATAAACAAAAACGGATTGGAGATGATTACATACAGGAGAGAACGGCAAGTTCGATGCGCCGGTATTTCCAACCACTTGGAACGGCATAGTCGTCTTCCGACGTTAAATCGACCACTTGCGGACTGTTATTCCCAGACATTTTTCGAAATTTTTCACCGTCGAAGAGCACGTTTAACGGAATCTTCCTGGCTTTACTCTTGTAGGCGAAGAACCGGTTGAAGTTTCTCTGGATCTTTTGCGCTTCTGCCTTAGCACCGCTGAGTTTCGACTGTGAATTCTTCGATTTCGTTGATTCGTCGGAAGACGACAGGCTTGACGAGCTCGCTATTGTGTCTCCTAAACGTTCACTTTTAATTCCAGATTAATTTGTCGTGAAATCAAAAATCTCGCTTATGCGACCGTGCCAAAACCAATACTCAGTTGAAGACATACCGGAATAAGTTGAAGACATAACGGAATTCATACGAACGTGAAGAAGACTTCAGATCACCCCAGAAAACGGCGAAACAATTCCGATTTCCTCTTCGAAATGTTATCCTCTTTGACTTCGTGTCAGGACTCGCTGAAAATTCGAATCAAAGTGTAACTTTGTAAAGTTTGTAAAGTTCGAACTTTGTAAAGTTCGCTCACTCTAATATAGGCGATAAGAACCGCAACATCTGACGCAATCGCTTCGTGTGTGGCCTCAGCTGCATTCAATCTTTTTAGCGTGTCGATCTTCATCAGTTTTCGATAAAATGGCGAATCGTATCGTTTCATCATGGCTTTTGCGAGCTTCGCAAGGATTCTTCAGGTCTCGTCAGGTCTTATCGAGGTAGTTTCCAATGCTAATAGTCTGCTATATTGATATCTTGGGGTTTAGAGTCGCTATGTCAATGTCGAGTTCTTCTCTCCACGCACCTCAGATTCCAGCTAGTATTGGCAACCGACCATCGCGATTGGCGCGGAAACGCCGCCCTCTGACCGCTTATTGTGAAACTACTCAGGTGAGCTTGATTTATGGAGAGCAAATTGGATTTTGTCTTGTCAGTCTGCGCCCGCACAGGAAGTCGTATCGCTTTCCATCGCCGAATCGCTCGATCTCGCCTCCATCTATCACGATGAAGCGATGGCCACTGTGTACACCTGCACGTTTGTCGATGATGGTGAGTTGTATTTTTGTTTTATTGCTTTAAAATTCAAACTTGCAGAATTCGAAGAGGCACTGCACATCGTCCCAAAAGACAAATACATAATTGAGAAGAACGCTCTGCGCGATTGCTTCGTATTCAGCGACGGAGTGATCGTCTTCTGGAACATCAGCGCCATGGAACGGGAACAGATTGTGCGAAACCTTGCACCTCATAGCCATGGAAGCTACTCAGACCGTCTAATCTTGGAGGAAACCGACTCGATGGCTTTTGAACTGATTGACAGTGGAAAAACGCGGATTGACCAAGACACCGTCATGCTCAACATTGGACAACACGAGGAGCGCCAGCGCGCGCATATGTCGATTCTTGAGCGATATTCATTCTCTCACGGGTTTGCTGCCTCTGTAAAGTTGGCTGTTTGGGAATCGCAGCTGAACGATTATGCCGAGCCTCTTGCGGATACTACGAAAGATCTGAAGCGCGGTGTGATTCCTTGGAGGCGTAAGCAAGCTCTTCAAAAGACAGGAGAATTTGCAGCACTTCGCCATTCCATTAATTTGAATACGTGTCTTCTAAATGATGATTTTTACTGGGAGCGTCGTGAATTGGAAGCCCATTACAAGAATACGTTGAAGTATTTCGCTGTAGCTACAAGACTTCGCCAGGTAAACAGCCGGTTGGATTACTGTGAAGAGATCGTTCGGCTGATAGACAACATGCTCTCGCATCGTCATGTAAGTGTTGCTGTAATCTAACTGTCTTCAAAAGGTGTTTTCAGGCTTCGACTCTAGAATGGATGATCATTATCCTCATCGTGATTGAAGTATTCTTCGATGCTTGGCACTTCCTTGACAATTCGCCAAAGCAAGTGATTGTCGTTAAGCCCGAAGAGTCAGTTGCAGGTTAATATGAATAGGACACGCATTGCTTAGTTTGTTGATTGTTATACTGTTAATTTATAGAGGTTATTAAACTCTTATGATTGGAAAGGCACAATAATATATCGAACTAGATCGTTGAATTATGCTGAGAAGCAAACCGTACAAAATTCAAAATTAAAACTCAACAAGTAAATAAATTATGAAAGCACTGACGAACGGGCGAGTGTTATGTCTTCCTAAGCAGTTTTCCCAGTTTAGAGTCCTCTTCAAACAAGCTACGAATCATGTATACCTAAAATTATAGAGTTAAGCAATAACGAGAAGTTTGTGGAAACCTTACCTGAAGTCCTCCGACGGACATCAACACAACAGCGTTCAGAACCGACCAGAAAGAAACGCGGTCGAGATTCGCATTCATTATGGCGCGATCACGCGCTTCGTAAGCTCTCAGAAGAGCAATGTGGTATTCTGCTTTGTTAAGCGATCCCTTGATGCGGTTTGCAGATGAATGGAATTCGGCTAGAGTTATTCCAATCTGCTTCAGTCGTTCTTGCATTTGGGCATCATGCTTAGCGTACTTGCCAACATCCAAATCATCGAGGTTTCCATCAGCGTCAAACAGGAAAATTTCAAAGAAAACGACTTTACGGGATTGATAGCTGAATGTATTGTCGAAGCACACTTGGTAGTCTCCTTGCTCCTTAATTTCAACCTTGTGGCTTCCATCGACTTTCATGTGTTCCTGGACGAGTACGTCCGCTCCATGAAGTATCATGAAATTGATGTTCAAGTCTCCTCCGTCAATAACCTAAAACAAGCAGATCAACAAAGAAGCTCTAAACGTCAATTACCTGATAGTCAATTTCCAGCGTTTTGAATTTGGGGCTCGACACTGGCTGGAAGAAACACTGGAATTTACCCGGCGGTACTTCAATAGTGAAGTCAAATTCGCTGGCTAGAGCTGTGGTGACAAGTGCCACTAGAGCTAGCAACCCGATGGTTATCCTTACCATGATCTGAAAATTAAAGAGAGCCATCATACACGTTACCGAAATTATCGAAAAGTATATGAAATTCTCGAAAATTCTCGGAGAAGTCGTAACCAAGGTGAAACTGGTATTGAAAATCAATGACTTCTCTAAATACCAAATGGCGCAACAGCGACGTGCGGAAAATTCTGCATTTGCACATTTCAAAATACCAATTTGTAAAAACAATGCAGCTTGGAAGATCATGATGTGCGAGACGAAGAATGATCGTTTTCAACCTGCTTACAAAGCCGGAGACCAGATTAGATAGAAAATTATATGCATCAGCGATGTAAATCAGCAGCTAATCTAACAGAAAATAGCATAAAATGATGAATCATGGAGAAGCGATGGATACAAAGCGACCATCGCCCCTCTGCTGAAAACAGATAGACAAAGCGTACACGTCCCCCGAAGTTCGAACTTCGAAGCAATAGCCAACAGCTGTGAGACGGACAGATCGCCACGAGCAGCCATCGCAGCGCCGCGTGGCAGTGTGACCGAACGTTGCAAAAGTATGAATGGACGAAGACGACGTGGTACTTGTGCTGGCGCGGACCTCCTGAAGTTCCACAACCCGAGAATCATGCAGTAAAAATTTATCTTTAACATTTTCAAAATTTCAAATTTTGTCTATCTACATGACATAGTAACACGTACATCAGGCCCGACTCACAAGTCGTCGAACTTGAGTCGGATCGGTCGAAGCGGTTTGCGTTCACTCTGTACAGCGCGTGGAGTGACGATGAAGTAGTCGGGCGTCTCGAATCCACGCGGCGGAGTGCTGGGAGGCGTCGCTAGCACCGGCTCTTGCGGAGGCAGCGGCCGCTGCTTCATGTTGTTTCCGCGTACTACGGGAGCGCAGAGATCTGCGGGCAGCGGAATGAACGGCGTTTCGTACTCCCACACGATAGCTGGACGTTCATGCATGTAGCACAGACTTCGGACGGCGTTCAGAAGCTGCTGAGTGGTGGCGCGGGTATCCGGATCGTGCCGGACGGCGGCGCCTACGAGTTCCGCCATTTCGGGGCATTTCGTACGGAGGAAACTCTCAATGAAACCGCCCTCGCGGAGAATATTCCACTGGTGGCCGTTCTTTGGGAGTATCCATTGCGTGGCGATCTCGAAGAGCGTCATTCCGAGGCTGAAGACGTCGGTCATGGTTGTGGGGCAGTTGTTCATGAGATCGTGCGAAAGGTATCGGCAGTCGCCGTCATCCCACGAATCTTTATCTTCCTGAAATTCGCGAAATTAGTATATGTTCCTTCATGTTCGCAGCGCTGCTTTGAACGCAAACGCCATGCGTGAGCTGTGATTGCTTTTCGATGTTAAAAAACGATGTTTGCATTTGCGCTCTTTTACAAAACATTTGCGGCGAATTTCTCATAAACAAAAGCATAAAATAACCAACCTGAGGAATGTAGGTACCGCCAAAATCAGCCAATTTACAGATTCCTTCGCTCGTGACCAGCACGTTCTCAGGCTTAATGTCGACGTGAATCAATCCGCTTTTATGAATGTGATCGACGGCGGTGATGACATCAAGACTACAATAGTAGAGCACCGGTTTAGTGAATAACGGGGATTTGCAGAAGACGCCCAGCGTCGAGACACAGAATTCCGACTGGATGTAGAGGTAGCGGTCCTCTTGCCAAGCGCCGTGCAGTTCGAGAAGATTCGGATGTGGAGGCGGGTGTTCGAAACGACGAAGTTCCTTCATTTTGAAGTGGCGATCGAGCGGGGAGCGAAACGCTTCCTTCGACCGCTTCACCGCGTACTTCCGCCCAGTGAGTTTGCATTCCACGGCGAAGACGATTCCGAAGGAGCCTCGACCAAGCGCGGGGCCAATGTTGAAGCTCTGCACGAGATAGGAACAAGGTGAGTTCGGATCGAAGTGCGTGGACTTGTTTAGAACTGAAACGACATCGTATGATGAATGCAAGCGAGGAATGAGTAACTTACTGTCTTCAGTGTTGTCTCCAGCCCTGAGGAACTGTAGCGCGGCGACATCGTGATAGCGGTCGCGATAGGGAAGTCGATTGGTGAGAGCGGGTGGAGCGGAGAATAGCAGTGGATTCAGGTCCATGTTCATCGAAGCTGGAGAGTTCTTCGCAGAAGAGAGCGTTCGGGACGACCGCAGAGCGAACTCAATTGTTGTGATGACTGAAATTGCGATGCGCAATGAAATTTGTGTTCGCGCGTGCCGATCGCACCTAGGAATGTTGCAGGAGAGAGGTTGTGAGGAAAGGAGGAGAAAACACGAGAAGTGCGAGAGCTATTTTCGAAATTGCGCAATGCTTACGTTGCGCATGCGCGCGAGGTCAAGAGGGATCGCGAACGCTGATTTACTACTGGGGACGAGTGACCTCTGCTCATTAACGGAATCACAACAGAGATCGTCTGTGGCGCATCTCTTCCGTCGCCGCCGTTGACACGGCAGATGAGTCAGCGCGAAACGTAAAAAAACGCGGGAAAGCGCAGTCAAACAATGGCGTCGTGCAATGAATGATTAATGGTACGGTAGGTGAACCCGTGCACCCTGGGGACGTGAGGTCAAAAAGTCGGAAGTTCGGGTTATCGGGTTGGCAACACTCTCTTTGGCAACAATCGCAAAGGCGATCATGGCTGATAACACGTACTGCCAGCCGAGGAAAGGGGGAAATCAGTCAATCGATGCGAGCGAGCGAGATGCCTCCATCGTCGTGGAAATGCACGCGCTGCAATTCACCCGTCGTCTCCGATCGCGAAGACTCTGCGATTCTGATGCACTGCGAGTGCAGCGGACTCTCCGACAGCGGCCACAGCCTCGGTTTCGCACTCGAAGCCCTCCGCAAACCCCTCGAACGGAAACTTTTTGGTGAAAAGCGCCCAACAAAACCCTTTGAGCCGTCCTACGCTCAAACCGTCATACTGATCGCCATCGCCTCACTACTATCGTTGTATTTCGCATACGAGCTGTTGATCACCTTCCTCTGCAAGTTGTTCTTTTTCCTGTGAATCTTTTATGTTTCTCTTTTCTTCTTCCGATTGACTTCAATGAGTAACAAATAAATAGCCTGCGAGTCAACAACAAATAAGGCCTTCTTAATTCCACATCTTCACGAGTCCGTCGAGGCCTCCGGTGAGTATCCGCGACTTCTCGTGTGGATGCCACAATGTCGAGATACATGGCTGGTCGTGTGCCTTCCATCTAGCGACGATCTTGTGCGTCCTCCAGTCCCAAACGAAGAGTTTTCCTTCTGCGTCGCCGGAAATTAAGAAGCTGAATGCGGATTTTGTAGATTTTCAAGCGGATTACTGTGGCTTACTTCATGTCAGGCGAGAAATCAACGGAACACGCGTATCCGGTAACTGTATGTCCACGGAATGCCTTCTTCTTCGCGAAACGCAGTTTGTCATCGATCAGTTGGAATAGCACAATGCGGTTGTCCATCGACTGACCGACGATCCACTTCTCCGTGGGCGACTTGGTCATCGTTGGAATCGAATGCAAACCGGCGTTCTGGATCAGCTTGGTATCAACGGGAATTTCCCATTCCCAGATGCGAAGCGATTTATCATCGGAAGTTGAACAGAATCGTCGGTTCTTGTCGAAGAACGTGACGGAGTTGACGGGTCCCAGATGACGATCGTATTCCTGCACGATCTCGCCTGATCGCGTATCCCACTGGATGATCTTTTTGTTTTGCATTCCTGCTAGGAACATATGCTGCTTATCGGCGTCAGGATTAAATTTCACACAGAAGGGAATGTGCCCAGTGTGGAAACGTTGTTTTACTTGACCTAAAATGAAAAAAACGGAGATTTTTAAGGATACTCTTAGGGGCATTATACCTGTTTCAGTATCCCACAGTTTAATGAATCTGTCAAAGGAAGCGCTGAGGAATTCGGTACCCTCATTATTGAACTGCACGTCCTTGACGGGCATTCGGTGACCAGAATACGTCATGATGACGCGGTGATTGTTGTAGACCTCCCAGAGTTTCACTTTAGTATCCATAGAGCAGGACATGAACATGTGAGCGCTTTGAGGGAACCAACGAAGCGCGTTGATCGCCTTGTTGTGACCACGGTATGTGAATTCGCAACGTTTCGGGATGAAACATTTTTCGGGAATGTAGTCGACACGGAGATTCACACCGGTGTGGAGTGGAGGCTCCATCCAGGAACGTCCCTGGTAATCGCGCGACTCCTTCAGATGGAAGTTGTACGATTCTTCGGCATTTCCCGCCTGTTCCTCGGCAAGCAGTTTTCTTCCTATTCTGCTCTGCATGCGACGCTTCTTCACTATCTCATCCATCTCCTTTTGAAGCGCCGGATCGGCTTTCGCCACTGTTTTCTCGTTGTCATACTTTGCCCAAGGTCCTGAAATGAGCAAAACAGCCTATGAGTGCAGAGAAAGGACCACGAACCGGTATATCCCTCAACGTCGGAGGAGTCGAAATTCTTCGTTCGCTTGCGATTCTGTCCTCCGGTCTTCATTCCCTCGAACATCGTCGCTCCACCGGTTTCGGTCGCTTTTGTCGTGTCGCCAATAAACTTGGTTCCAGCCTCGGCGCTTGGATCTTGGGCGTAGCCAAGAGTATCAAACGAGCGAATGTTCCTCTCAAACTGGAAGCTGTCGAAAGTGTGCTGGCTCCACGAAGCCGGTAAGCATGTTCTTCTGCGCTCTTTCGCGTTCACTCTTGAATGGATTGCTCGGTCCGGCAGCCGCCTTATACAGATCCTCGTACTTTGGGTTGTATACAAGTTGTTTCGTTTCCGGATCGACAATCGCGACTTTCTTGCACAAGTCGTAGTCACTGATGATGTGAGGAGCGGCTTCCAGGTTCTCCGTGTTCAGCGAAGGAATGGCGACCGTCGTCTCTGTGGGTTTGACGAGCACCGATTCGTCGCGATCCGTTGGGGAAATCTCCTCATCGCTATCGCCGTATGAAAGGAGTAGATCCATCTGGAATGGAACTGGGAAATGAGGAGCATGGAAATGCGAGCGCTCGTAAATAGTGACGATTGAAAAACAAATGCTGAACCGCATTGAATCAAATTATGATATCAAGAGCTTCAAGCATTGCACATAAGTCAAGCAAACACGGCAATCACCGCAAGAGACTTTCCACAGCTCTGAATCCGATTCAAACATTGATTCATTGAACTTCCTTCCAAAAATCGACAGAAGCAGCGCTGTCGGCATTAGAGCACAGCGTTGCTAACGGCATTTAGACTTTCGTACCACCCAGAATGCTCGACTGCTTAAAACCGAACCCGAATTCACAATATTAACCATCGACCTCCAGAATCACCGCAGAACTCAGAATCCAGGTCATCACACTCCAAAACGAAAATGTCACCTCGCTTCGCGCTTGTTAACCACCGTACTGTGTCATGTCTCATGCAGGCAAAGCTTTTCGAGACAAGCAATGGCTGTTTGGGATCGCGAGTAGGCTTATTAATTACATGTTTACGCGTCTTCGGCGCAAGAAATGTGGAATCGATGAGCGTAATGAGATGGGCGAGGCGGAGACGAAGAGAATGAGTCGACGGTTGCCGTCGTTAGCTTCGTTTATAGTGAATTTCTGTTTGCTGTCCACATGTTTGTGCATTTTCAATACTTTTGCACTTATTCTGACTTTTCATTGTTTCGAACGTTCGAGGCAACTCAAAAACGTAGGTTTGGTTCATTGGCGGCTGGTATTAATGAGCGCCGAGAACCAATCTATACTTGATATCCGAACATGTGATTTTTCCGAATTGTCGTTTATGGCGAGGAAGAAGCAATGATTACTATCGCCTTCGTCATCGCCCCGAATCCACAAAAACACCGACGAAATGTCCTCCGACACTCCACACGCAGACCCGAGGATTCCGCTTCGACCGCCCTGATACCGTAGCAGTCGTTCGGGCGGCAAGCGGCCGCGCAATGTCAACAACAAACAACAGCATGACGGGAGATCGGGAGGAGAAGGACGCAAAAAACGAACTGACTGCTTCCCACACGCACACCACCGCCGCCGCCACGAGCCCGACGGCGTCGCTCGTCTCCGCCGCCGCCAGGTGCGCGGATTCCGCGATCGATCGTGGCGGAAACCTCATCTCACAAACATCTTAGCACCTCCTTCCCGCTCTCCTCCGCCGATCGCTCAGCCTCGTCATTAAGCTCGTTCGTCTCCTTCTTCGGCCTTGGAGAAGCACTCGGCGCTGTTTTAATTGAATTTCTGACTCGCGCTCTGCGCCATCGTAGTCGTTCGTGAAGTCGTCGCGCATCCGATGAGCGCGAAGAAGCCGACCGCGTCTTCTACTAATAAACTCGGCCCGTTTTCAGGATTGCTTATTCATGTTGTATTTGCCGCTGCCGGCGTTGGTGACGACAACGACGAGGAGGTGACAGCGCCAGTTACTCTTCTCAAAGCGCCTTTTTCGAAGGCCGTGACGATGGCACGGTTGAAACGTGTCACTCTACATTTTATTCTCATTTTCATCCTAGTTTTCATACAGGTTGGTTTTTCTATTTGTGCCTACAAACGAGGAAATTGCAATCTTGAGTCACGTTTCATCGCTTCGCACTTTTTGAGGCGTTTCGCACCGGAAATATGGTCTCGAAAAGGGGCCTGATGACGTGACTCTGTCGTTTGCCGACGATCGACGGTCTCGGAGATGGAAACAGAGCTCATGTCGCGCGCTAGTAACTCGTTTCAACGTCGACTTCGTTATCGAACGGATGGAATTAACCTAGAATGCATTTCTGAGCGTTTCAATCAAAATGAAGTTGTTTTCGTCACGTTTGCGCTGGTTTCGAAGCAGCTGTTGCGATCGTTGTGTGCGCTGCTGACCTGAATTCGCGCTTTTTTTGCGTTCAAGTGGTATCGTAGTGATTGTTGCGGGAAAACGCAACCTCGAAAGCTTTTTTGGGATCAGCAGCAGTGTGCGCCGACCAAAACGATCGTCTTTGAGCAAGCCGACATGCGTTCTAAATCATTTTTTGCTCATTCTTGGGATTGTGTCGCCGGTATACGATGACAGCGATATCTCGCGCATTTCAAGCTTAAACAAGACACGCTTTTTGATGGCCACGATCGACGGATAAGATCTCCGCCTGGAAAGTTGCTAAACGCGCTTTTCAGAGAGCGAAAAAGTTCCCCAATTAAAGCCCAAAGAAGCCAATTTTCATGCACTTTCGTCGTTTGCTCTTCAACTTCCGAGTCTTCTCGGAACGCGCTGCGCGCGAATTCCCCGCTTTTTGCTGAGCAAAACTAGTTGTAAACAACTTATACTCGATCGATATTGCACGCGTTTACCTCGCCGATAAACGATCGCTTGTTATCCCATTAGAGCTGCCTGCGGTGAGACTTGTGACGCCCAGAAAACAGCGCCAGAGTGTTTCCGGCTACAAAGCAGATTTGTGAAAGCTTCCAAGTGCAAACGCATAAGCCGGAGTTTTCCCTTCGAATCTGCATTGACGTCAGCGACGGCAGAGGCGCAATTAGAGATGTCGAAGGAATCGACGACCTCTAATATCAATTCCATTAGCCGCATTCGATGATTTTTGGTCATAAAAACGGCGCAAATTGGATTCCGCGCTTGACAAGGCAGAAAGTAAGTGACGCGGGAGTCACAGATCACCTGGGTTACTGTACTTGAACCTTCTTTGCACGTAAACAGCGCTGACTGTACTTTTACATGGGGGTTTTCAGTGTTCAAAAGGCCTCAGCGACGATGAGATCGAAGAGCGCCGATGCGGGTCAATCGACATTCGGAATGCACCGGAGATGATGTACGGTCAGAACGGGACTTCGTCGAAGACCGAAACAATCACAAAATGTACCGTAGTCGAGGGCGATTTCGCGATTTCCCTCATCACGGGCAGCAACTACACCGACGAGATGTTCCTGGTCTTTCCGTATCTCCGCGAGATCACCGGCTATCTTCTCGTATTCCAAGTCAAGTAAGCCTCATTCAGACGCTGGCGGACAACCTGTAGCTACCGTGTTTCAGTGGTCTGCGGAGTTTGGGGAGAATTTTCCCGAACCTGAGGATAATCGGCGGCCAATCGCTGCTGATGCACTACTCCCTTATCATCTACCAGAACTACGAATTGGAGGACGTCGGCCTGACGAAGCTCACGCTGATCAAGAACGGCGGCGTCCGCATCACGCAGAACACGAAACTCTGCGACACGCGCTACATCGACTGGCGGCAGCTGACGGTCGGCAACGTCAACGACATCCGCACCGAGGAGGAGCAGGCGATGGGACGCTGCACCAGCGAGCGCGTCTGCAGTCCGCCGAATCTGGATGAATGCGCCGATGTCGGCGGCTACACGTCGTGTTGGACAACGAAAGTTTGCCAGAAAAGTGAGTTTTCCGTCGATTTCGAGCCCGAATTACCGTAATGCACACAGAATGCAACTACAGTATCAACGAAGACGGCACTTCGGGACCCGGATGCGACCCTGACGGCAACAAATGTCACCATCAGTGCCGCGGAGGATGCAGCCACGTGGGCGATCCGGAAGCGTGCCATTCCTGCCGGCGGGTCGCTTACAATTCGACCTGCGTGGACGAGTGTCCGAAGGAACTCTTCGAGTTGCTGGAACGACGGTGCGTCACCGAGCAGGAGTGCTCGAACGTGACACCGCGGGACGGCGGAGGCAACAAGCGACGCATGTGGAAGGCGATCAACGGGAAGTGCCACTATGAATGCCCGGAAAAGTACCGTCAGGACCCCGAAGACGAGTACCGCTGCATCGAGTGCAAAGGATTCTGTCCGCACACCTGCGAAGGCGACCGCACCATCGACACAATCTCCAGCGCGCTGGAGCTGAAGGACTGCGACGTAGTCGCCGGCTACATCGAGATCGATTTGCGCATCGGAATGGACGTCGTCGCGGCGGAGAAGTTGACGGAGGCGTTCGGAAGAATCCGCGAAATCGAAAAGTATCTGACGATCCGCTTCACGCCCACTTTCATGAATCTCTACATGTTTAAGAACTTGCAGAAGATCCACGGAAAAGTGCTCTACGGTGATCGGTATGTGGAACCGGTGCGGATTTCGCTAATCGGTGCTTTTTAGGTACGCACTGGTCGTCATTGAAAACGTGAATCTCCGCCAAACCTTTGACTACAAGAACAAAACGATGGAGATCATGAACGGCACCGTCATGTTCCACAACAATCGAATGCTGTGTCCTCAGAAGATCAACGACTTCATCACAGCGGTTAATCTGACGGACAAAGTGGATGACAACGACGTTTCGAGTCTCTCGAACGGCGAACGCGCAATCTGTGAAGACCACGAGCTCGAGGTCAGCGTCCGCGACGTCTTCTCGTACGGATTCACGCTCGGCTGGCCCGCGTTCAACACCACCAACATGGACCATCGCAAGTTCCTCGGCTACACGATCTACTACAAAAAGGTCGACTCGCCGAAGGTGGACATGTCAATCGATGACGATCGCTCTGCGTGCTCCGATTCCTGGGGAATGGAATTCCAGGCGGCGACCGGTGACGATCCGCCTAAAAATGCGACCGCGACGAAGGAATCGACGGATTCAACAGAGGCGACGAATCAAACAAAGGTCAAACAACGCTGGCATGGAGGATTCATCGGACAGAACATCGCCGCGGACACGTGGTACGCGTACTACGTGCAGACGCGACTTGTGAATCACCTCGGTGCGCGGAACGCGATCTCGAAAATCTCCTTCGTGAAGACGCTATTTGGAACGCCCGACCCTCCGAGAATCACGAGCGCGGACGCAAAGTCGTCTAGCCAAGTTGTTTTCACGTGGGATCCGCCCGCGAATCCGCACGGCCAGATCACGCATTACCAGATCAAGTTCAGAAGAAATCCACGGTTCGAGGAACAGATTGGAGATGGATGCAACGAGGGTGAGTTGAGGTTTGAAGCACAAGTAAAACTAAATGCGGCGAACCTTCGAGTTGATCGCTGTTCTTGCAACGCGCCCTGCCTAGACATTCCTCCAGCAAAACGTTTCGTTATTCTAGAAGTTTCCACCGTCGAAGCGTTGTCTCATCCGGTGAAAATCCTTCCAACGCACTGTTTTACAAGCTCGCGCTGTTTCCTTTTTCGTCTCGGGACCATTTATATTTTCTTCTGCGCATTATTTCGCGCTACGGCATAAATTTCAGTTCGTCGGAAACTTTGCAATAAGAGGTCGATTCACCTATTTCTATGTCATATTTCAGAACGCCTTCTGGCGAACAAGCCCGTGCCGAAGCCATTCGACAAATTCCACGCGAAAGATAACCAAAACCAAGGAACGTGCTCTCGAGAAGGCTGCTGCACATGTCAAGGCGACAATCAAGCGAAATCAGCGCTGACGCAGACGATGCACGGTGATCACGATTTGCAGGAAACCGACGATGACGACCATTTTGAGAACAAAATCCAGGATAGAGTCTTCAAGCAGAGGTATGCTCCATCCAGAAAGAGGCTTTTCTGGTGTTTGATTGGCTTATTGAACTGGTGACGGTGATTTTTGAGCGAAAATTGCGGTGGAGTGACTAAGTATGTACTAACTTGAAGGTGTGACGTCGCTTATGACCCTATGAGGTGCCCTCCGCCATCGAAGGGCCAACGGCCTCATCACAGGAAGCATAAACATCACTCGACCACCGCGTCGCCTGCGCTCGCATATGATGAGGAGGAATTGGAAACAGAAAAGTACCGTATCCTGCAAGGGCTTGGGACACATTTTTCCTCTTTTTACACCGGAAGCATGACTTGGCTCTCTTTTTCTGTTCTATCTGTGATCTTTGGCGCGTTTTCTGATTCAAATAGCTCGTACTTTGTATTTCAGCCGCAGAAAGAAGCGCGAAATCGACGAATCCGTTCCCTACGACAACATTCGCTTGTTTCTGAAAGAACGAGTGAAGCGGCGGATCAATGAAGCGAACAACGGCGTTCTGGAAGAGGGCAAGAGGGGATCAGTGGAAAGACCGACGAGCGACAATACAAAGAGCGATCCGCTTCTCATCGAGTACTTCGACGTTAAGCAGAACGTCACAAAGGGGACCTACACGATCGACTCCGACGCGGAAATGTTCACCTTCAACATGACGGGGACGCATCTCACCGTCAACAACCTCACGCACTCCACCTCCTACACCATAATGATCCTCGCGTGTCAGAACGTCTCCGTCAAGGGAGCGACCTGCTCGCAGATGCACGACGTGCGTCCCGTGAAGACCGAAATTGAACGTGAGCGAATGGGCGATTGTATTCTGGCTAATTGCGTTGATTTTTCAGCTGAAAAGGACCTAGTCGACCTGTCCACGTTGGTCGTCCGCAACTCAACCTTGGATTCAAAGTCAAACAGTCGCCTCTTGTGGTGGAAACACCCGGAAGACCCGAACGGAGCGGTAATCGCCTATCGAGCGAGCATAGGAATCGAAGGGAGCAAAATGGTTGGTCATTTCAGGCCCTTGTGATCCAATTTCTCATTCCTTTCAGACGCCGCTGTTCCGGTGCATTTCTAGAGAACGATTCGACAACGAGTCGGGCGTCATTTTTACCGGAATGAATGACGGGATATACTACTTGGAGGTGGTTACCGTTTCCATGAACTCGGTGAGCAAACCGGCTCTCTTGCGAGTGGCGTTCAAGGTGGAGACTCCCGGCTTTCTGACATGGCGGGTTGGCGGACTCATCATACTTGTTGTACTGCTCTTTGTTGCCATCGGCGTCATCGGATTTCGCCGCTTTGTCAAATGCTACTTCGGCAAGCACATGCAGGATTACTGGCGCCATACGGTGGCCATGAATCCCGAGTATCTGAGTCAGCTGGAGGTGTACAAGCCGGACGAGTGGGAGATTCCGCGAAGCGAGCTCCAATGTCACGAGGAGATCGGCCGCGGCACATTCGGAAAAGTATTCCGCGGCTCCGCCAACAGCTTCAGCACTGTCAACGGCGTCACCTTCTCCGAGTGCGCCATCAAAACGGTCACTGACAACGCCTCTCCCACCGAGCAGCTTCATTTCTTGATGGAGGGCAGCGTGATGAAGAAGTTCAACACCGCGTTCATCGTGCAGCTCTACGGGATCGTCTCCGACGGTCTTCCGGTCTTCGTGGTCATGGAGATGATGGCGAAAGGCAATCTGCGCGACTTCCTCCGCGCGCATCGCCCGGACGCCGAGGAGAACGTCGACGGCCGGGCGGTGCCCACCAACGAGCAGTTCTTCATGTGGGCGGCGCAGATTGCCGACGGCATGGCCTACCTGCAGTCGATCAAGTTCTGCCATCGCGATCTCGCGGCGCGCAATTGCATGGTGCACGAGAACGAGTGGGTGAAGATCGGCGACTTCGGCATGGCGCGCGACATCTACTACCACGAGTACTACAAACCGACCGGAAAACGGTTGATGCCGGTGCGCTGGATGGCGCCCGAGTCGTTGAGGGACGGAAAATTCACGTTGAAATCGGACGTGTGGTCCTTCGGTATAGTGCTCTACGAGATGCTCACGCTCGGTCAGCAGCCGTACGCGGGATTGGCGAACGACGAAGTATACAACTGGATCTGCATGCTGAAGAGGACGATGCAGAAGCCGCTGCACTGCCCGGACCTCTGGTACAACTTGATGAAGAAATGCTGGCAATACGAGGCGAAAGATCGACCGACGTTCTTCCACATCGTACACTTCTTCCGGAATTACATTACCGATGAATTCGTCAAGGTAAGCGAGCTCTGCATTTCCCTCTCAATCCGTTTTTGCGCACTTCTCCAGCTCTCCGTTGTGTTCCAAGACCCAGGCGCGTTCGAACATCTCTTCGATCAACCGTACGATTTCACGCCGGAGTATGAAGATAGCGCGGAGCCCGTGATGAGCCGGCCGATTGCTATGAACGCGGACATGTTCTCCCACGAGGAGGTAATTGCGCTTTCTTTCGGCTTTTCTGATCTCCGCATTCAGGAAATCGATAGTTCTGGAAGTAGTGCACCTATCTGCCTAAACAATCGAAATGTCAAGAATCGCGTCTCGCAACCGAGCAACTCCTGCGGGCCTGAACTCGGATCCGTTGACCAGAATGACCTCGATGACGAAGACGACATCGAAGAGATTCCGGATCATCCATTCCAGCGACGGACGGACGAGCCGCTGATCAGCCAGGAAATTGACGAAACGGATAGTTTATGATCCACATCTAACAGTCGGGTATCTCATTTTGACCAAATATTGCCATATCAAACTCATCAACCTCTTCGCAGTTCTAACCAGTAGAACTCAACATGTACATAACTCTATGCCTCAGAACGCGTCCTCCTAGTGATTGGGTAATTTGTGATCCTTATATCTTTGATCTTTTGATATCCTGGTGTAATAACTGAATGTGATCGCCGGTTTAGCGCCGGTTTACTGTATAAATCTCGTACAACAAATCACAAAACTTTTGGAGACCAAAAGCGACATACCAACAGACAGAATTTTAATTAGCTTCAAATATTATATACAGCAACAACGGGTTTAGAATATTACAATTAATAGTAAATAAGAATATAGTTGTGGATATTTAAAAATAACTCAGAAATGGAAAGTTTTCTTCAATAAATCTTCTACTGGTAACTCAAGATTCGCTTTCATCTAAAGCGAATGGTGCTGAAGTGACGATGCTTCAGTGCCTACCTTTCGAATGTGAACTTCTGGATCGAGCTTTGCTTTCTTTGGCCAATAATTCGGATTTAAGCCAAGGGTCGCACTCAAATTTTTATGAGATTTGTCCAATCGGTCCACCGTTTTTTTGGTGGGCGTAAGATATATTTCACCGTGACAGCGAAGGATACTGTCACCGGGTAACGGAACAATCCTTTCTCGAGGCCTAAACATTGCAAAATAAAATCGAACTGGAAACAGAGCTCTCTCTCACTGGACCGACGGCAATTTCGCTAAACGCTCATCGACGTTTTCGTCCTCTAACCGCGACACGCTGCAAGGCTGCTCTTCGCATTCACTTTGCAACTGATTTCCACGCGGAAAGGCTGTATTGAATCTCTCGTCCGCTTCCTCGATAGTCCTCTTCTTCGCGACGGCGCGACGATGAGCCTTGTAGTGTTTGGCAAGATTTCCTTTCAGGCGGAACTTGTGCTGGCAGATTTCACATTCGAACGGAAGATCGCCAGTATGGACGGATGCGTGTTCCCGAAGGTTGGAGATGGTCTTGAATTGCCTGCTGCAGACATTGCACTCAAAGCTTCTACGATCGGAGTGTGAGTACGAGTGTTGCCGGAGACCTAAAAAAATTGTTAAATCTGGAAAACACATTGTCAGCAACGCACTTCCTAGGGTCTTGAAATATTTGTCACATTTCCTGCACTGGAAAACCGTTCTTGAATTGGAATTCTTGGGGATTTCTTCATCATCCCGCAAAAACCAGGAAGAATCCATGCTTCGGCGCCCGACGGAATTATTCGGAGACTTTCTGCGGCTCGCAGCTTGGAATAAATCAAAAATACCATAAAGACCGTACTTCTCAGGATGATCGTTACAGGACATTCCTGAAACATTCCGAGCAACCAAATGACAAAATTAAACTCAACGCGGGTCGATTTCCGGAGTTGCGAAAGACTCCATCCGATAAGGCGAGGAACCGAAAGAAAGAAAACGATATTTCACAACATTTTATGCACACAGAAACACTACAATCACACAGATATCACAGAAAGAGGCTTCTTAGGGGTTGTACTCGATGGGAAGGTTCTTGCGGCGGACCATTCCGTCTCCCTGGAACCATTCGCGGCGGAACTGCTTGGCGGCGCCATCGGGGGTGTTGGTCCACTCGATGGTGATGCGGTCGTTGTTGGTGTCCTCCTGTCCGTAGGCGAACGAATCGCACGAGACCGCCATCAGCACGTTCTCCTTAGGGTCGAGAACTCCGCAGGGAGGGTCGACGCCGAGACGCTTCATGTTGGTGGTCTTGATGGCCCATCCGATGCGACGTCCGCCGGCGTTGGTGATCTTGATGTGGTAGGTGTGCTTGTCATCGTAGGGCGCGTTGAAGACGATCTTCGTGCCGGGCTGGGTGTTGATGTCTCCTGGGGGAACGGATTGAGCCATTGCTGCTGCTGCTGCTTGACTCGCAGTGCGCGTCGCTCGCCTTTTGAAACGTGCAAAACGCTCGGCGTCCGATCGGCCAGACGTGGTGAGTCGGCCGTTTCCTCCTCGTTCTGCAGAACGTTCCAGAAGCATGTCTGACTGACAACGCATCACCACACACGAAGATTAAATGTGGTTACGTGTTGATGTGGACGTCAACTGCGTTGAACCGAATATTGTTTTATCGAAAGAAACCCAAAAATGACATCGAAAAGTGTAAAACGTTAGAAACTTTGCGCTCGTGTGGCCATGTCCTTGAGTAGCACGTCCGTTTCGCACTCAAAGTACGGGTTCTCCACGTTCTCCAATGAATTCGCCTTCCGCATTAGCTCCACATCGTCTGGTGCCTTCTCGTCGTCGTCGGAGAAGATGTTCAGCGTGTTCATCGACGGCGGAAGATTTTCCTCCTTCTCCTCGTGCTGCTGGTGCTCGTAGGTTCGGAAGGGGTACGCCTTCACCGAATGGTAGTCGTTGTTGATGACAAAGGAAACCTGAAACGTGGCAAATTACAGTAGATTTCTCGAACGCACAGACTTACACTGTCAAATCGAGGATCCTTGACTTTGTACTTCAGGTATTTGACTATCTGACGGAATGTCGGACGAACAGCTGAATCGTATTGAGCGCAAGCCTTGATCATCGCATCCCTAAAATAAGGTTTTAGCATCGTATCCTTGGAGATCGAGGACCGAACCATTCCTTGGGAACTTGTCCGGGCAACTCAATCGCCATCCGCTTCAGTATAACGCGTCGTTTCACTTCTTCGTTGGCGAAACCAACGTAAGGGATAGAACCGTAGGTGAGAATCTCATAGAGAACGATGGCGAATGACCACACGTCGGACTGGATCGTTGAAGTGCCGTCCTGAAGCGCCTCCGGGGCCATCCAGCGGATCGGGAGCTGACGCGCGGAATCCGGCCGATAGTAATCGTGCATTCCGAGCTCGCGCGACAATCCAAAGTCTCCGATTTTCACGATTTCGTTGAACGACACGAGGACGTTCCTGGCGGCCAGATCACGATGGCAGTAGTTCAGCGAGTGCAAGTAGGCCATCCCGTCGGCTATCTCCGCGGCCCAGAGCAGATTCTTTCGACTCGGCTTGCGCATGTGGATGAGACCGTCTGTTTTGGGTCGATTCATGCGGAGATAATCGCGTAGATTTCCCTGAAAATCCGTTATCAGTGCAAAATGGTGGGTTCGCAGGAAACGCACGTTCTCCATGAACTCCATGACGACCATCGGCGGATTGCACACCGAAACGATGCCGTAGAGTTTGACGACAAACGGCGAATCGAATTTCTTCATCATGCTGCCTTCCGCGAGGAATTTGTCTCTCTCGTATTTGTTATCCGTCGATTTCAACACTTTTCCCGCACATTTCGTGAATTTGTAGCCGTTATGCGTTAACTGCTCTTCTTTCGTGCGAAACAGATAGACCTGCAACAACGATACCGTATTGTCGACCGTAACCTCTCGCTACGCACGTCTCCGAACGATCCGTGACCGAGTTTCTTCTCTGCGACCAAGTTGTCCATCGTCAACTCCCACTCGTCCGCTTTGTACGTCTCGTATGGGTAAAATTCGGGGTATTCGTCGTAGAAGCTCTTCTGCTTCCGCTTCGTCGCGTACAACAACGCCATAAACACAACGGAGAGCACGAGGCAAGCGAGCGTGATCCACAGCCATGTTAAACCCTAAATTGGCGCAATTCACCAGTGAAATAAGTTATTCAATAACGCACGCTTTCTCTCGGAAAATGCAGGACTACCGTATCCGAAGGACCGCTGATACCGTATGTCGTTCTGGTACGCACTTCCAGATCCACGTACCCCTCCAGAGCAAAGTTCTTAGTCAGAGCGCCTTCGTGAAGCCGGAAACTCGCTATTGTAACGCAGTATTCTATCTGAACATCGATGTTTGTGGAAGTTTGCGTACGGTAGCTCACCGGTTGCTTGTCGTTCATCGTGAACTTCAATAGGAAAGCCAGAATCCTCCCGTTTGGAGTGCTCGGATAAGTCCAGATTATGCGACTTCGATTCAGTTGCTCTTTGTCGAGATGCACGATTGTGGACGCGTTGATGACGTCCAATTCGGCTAAAGATACCGTAATACGGATTGAATAGACCCGAAAGAAGCTTACGCTCAGGAGCGGTCCAGATATTAGCGTGCGCAGCGAGCTTTGAGCACTGCGCAAGCGGATTTGACGGCTGCTGACACGCAAAAATCTGAATTGGTAAGAAATAGATACAGTAGAGGGCAGAGGACGCACGGTAATACGGTAGTTGGTGAAATGAAAGAGATTCCTGAGCAGAAGCTGCGTTCCGGTGACGTTTATGAATCCCGCGGTGAGCGCAGGCGACACGTCGAACTCTTCTGTGCCGTTTTCGGTCATCGTGGCCGCGCCGAAATCCTCGATGTTCAGATCGGCGGAGTGGAGGTCGAGAACGGTTCTCAACAGGTCTCTGCGACGCCGACGGCGCTTCCCGCCGGCTACGTATATGAGATTCATGACTTGATTCTGCATTTCGGAGCCCTCGCGCTTCCGAGCGATCGAATCCCAGTCGAGCAGCTTCGTTATGCTCTTCTTGGATTCGACATCTCTGCAACTACAGCATCCCAGGTCCGCCGGACACGTGCCGTTGTTCATCTGGCCGCGTTTCTCCGCGCCAGAGGAAAACGTGAATTGCGACTTTGACTGCGAGAGAGCTATAAGCAACAATGAAAAACGCCAAAATTGATCGCAAACCGTCGTTTGTATTGCAGTGATCCTCCGAATCCTCGATCTCCTTCTCTCCCTCGATCTTCCAATGTACCTTGTAGTACGTGATTTCTCCGTTCGGCTCCAGCGGCGGATTCCACGTGAGTTCCAGTTGCGTTGGGTCCTTGGACTTTGCGTAGAGGTTCACGGGAGGACTCGGCGCCTCGAACTTCGTTCTCTCAAAGACAATCGGCGAAATCTCAAAGTCCTGTTCGCGTCGATTCGTCATCCGCGTCTTCACGTAGAACGCGTAGAGTTTGTTCGGCTGCAGAGTGTCCACGTACACCTTGCGGCTCTTCTCGTCGGCGTCCAATGGCGGAACGAAGGTCATCTGCCACAAACTCTCGCACGACTCCTCGAGCTCGCGGTAGAGTTGCGTTTTGCGATTCTTCACCTCGCGGTAGAAAACCTGATGACCGAGGAATTCACGGCGGTTGGTGACGGTGAAGTTGGGGCTCGGGAACCTAAGTGCCACGTAGCTCGACGTGGTTTCCGACCTCATCACTGCCACCTTCAGATTCGGTTTGACGCCTGAAAATCGAATTTACATCGATGTAGGAAGATTCAGCTCACATAGCGCCTTATCTCCGTTGCTGACAGGCGAAACATCAAATTCGGACACATCCGTCAAGTTGGAAGCCTCGAGGAAGCGCACAATCTCCTTGTAGCAGAGAAGGCGATTGTTGTGGAACATCACGCTTCCGTTGTCGATTTGCAGCGATCGCGAGAACGTCTCTCGGAGATTATGATTCTCGAAGACCGCGAACGCGTATTCGTTCCTGTAGAGGTTCTTGCCGCGAATGCGTTTCAGATTCTTGAAAACATCGAAATTGGTGAAGCTGCTGCTGAAGCGGATGATGACGTATCTGGAAAAGACGCAGTCAGTCACACAATCGCTACCGTACTCACCCCCAGACTTCGCGGACCCTCGCGAACGCTTGTTCGAGTTGTTCGGTGGGGAGAACGTTCATTCCCAGGTTGATGACGAGGTTTCCTTTGATGACGTCGCACTGGTGCATATCGCTCGCGTCGCTGAGCGTGTTGATCGTGTAGTTCGGAGCGCAGAAGCGCAGGCATTCGCCGTCGCATTTCACGCATTCCGTGGGATTCGATTTGTCTACAAGAATTTGTTTGGTGATTAGTGAGTTGAGCTGCCAAGCGCTGCCACCAACGCTGCGAGACCCAACAAGGCGAAACTCACTTTGTTCGAATCCAAACGGACATTCGAAGTGACATTTCTGCCCGACCGTCTTCCAGTGAAGCTTCTTCCTTCCAACATTGATCGGATGGAGGTCGTAGCACTCCTTTGCAGTGACGCAGCGCCGATTCTGGAGCTCATACTGACCCTCCGGGCATCTATCGACGCAAACGTTGTTCTGCAGCACGTTCAAGCAACTGTGACACGCGGCTGGATCGTTTATCCGACTGCATCCACCGACGCAGAGATTGTGACAGCGCGCTCCGTGCGGATCGCAGCCGGGACCGACCGATTTGTTGGCGTTTCGACCGTGGATGCACTCTAGAGGACATTTTATGCTCCACGCGGTCATTTTGCTCAAAAATCTCACTTTTGTGGCATGAATGTTCGGTCCAGCAGGACAGACTTCCGTTGGAATGAAAGCACTGATCGCTAGGAGTGTTCGGACGTCGACAGGATTGCTCGCGGCAATTCTCTGAATGTTTCAATCTCGGAATGTCGGCCTCAAATTGCGCAAATCGAATAATCAACGCACGTGTGGGAACTGTTTGCACTTTTCGTCGCCACTCGCTTTTTTTCCATAAATCGATAACCGGTTGAGGCACAGCCGAGCACCTGCGCCGCCCGGAGGTACGCAGAGCTACAGTAGCCCAGCGTTCAAGGACACACACAATGTAAGATGCATTAGAAAAAGTGCCACGGGACCCTCCGCATTGTGCCGTTTTCCCACGAAATTTGCGTTGCCGGTAAGAGTCCCGGGAAACCAAGAAAGCGCTTCTATCGCTCGTTTTACCGCAGCAAACTCACTCAAAACTTCCATTTCGTCGTTTTTCACCGGAGCGATCGGCGAACTCGTTATCAGATTCCAATCGATTCGCCTCGTGTGGCACAGTTTCGGGTTCTGCGTGATCCAGACGCCCCCATTCTTGATGAGCGTCAGACGTTCCAGCCCCACGTCCTCCAAATCGGGGTTACTGTAGACCACCAACGCGTAATTCATGATGAGACTCTCACCACCGATGATTCGCAGCTCTGGGAACATCAGTTTGAGGCTTTTTAGTCTTCTGAAATTGCGATTTTAGTGCTGCCGTGTGTTGCAAGAGTACGCGTAGTCGTAGATGAGCAGATATCCGGTGATTTCACGGAGATTCGGGAAGATGACGTGCGAGAGGTCGGAGCTTTCGCGATCGAGCGACATGAGCGACAAATCGCCTTCGATCACGGTGCAAATGATGTTGTCTTCGGAGGAGAACGATCGGAATTTCTTTGATTTTCGATATCGGAAGTGCAGCGAGCCGCAGCGCTTCTCTGGAGCTTCTTCTTCCTGGAATATCAGAACGGCTGAGGCGCAGAGGAAGGGAAACCCACCGAAGAGCAGGAAAGGAGGATCACGGATATCGCGAGAAGTAGAACGAAGAATCGCGCCTCCCTCATCGCTCAGCGCATTTGACTCTCGCGATCTCGAAGGTCGCAACTGCCTGTGGAAGGTGTTGCCGATGGCAATGGCCGTTCACTGTTTGTGTCTTCCGCAGCGCACTCAATTAAACAATTTGGCGCAGGTCGTCTCAAAAGTTCGCATCGCCTCGTCGCGTTGGAGGAACGAAGAGTGGCGTTTTTATTGGCTTCTGCATCATTATCACTTTCAATTGTAGTTTCGAGAGATTCGGCGGCTCTTCGGTGCCGCCGATGTTGATCGGCGCTGCCTTCGGCGAGCACTCGCTGTTCCTGATTCTTGATATGCAGAAGAACAACTCCACCATTCCTGCTTATTTCCTAGCGAAATTGAGAGATAGTAAATAATTTATGCAAAATAACGATCATAACAGACTGTTTACAAAATACAATTGGGTTACAATACAACACATCCCTAAATTACGAGAAAACGGGGACAACAAATAAATAATCTGTAGAAATCACTTGAGTTGAGCAGAATGGAGCCCAATGCTGTGCCAGAGCTCACCCTCGGTGTAGAAGGGATCATCATTAAACGGAAAAACAATCTTCGGGAAAACAGTTGAGTTATACGACGATTCCGAGCTTGTAGACTCCAAAGGAGCGTCAATGGTGGTCGGCTGAAAAACCGACAGAAACTCATCCATTTCTGCGTCTTGTGGTGGCTGATCCTTAACAAGTTTCTCGGCATCCCTCATCAACGAGCGGAACTGTTGCTAAAGGAGATGCAGTCGGTGAAGGTAAGCATAAGTTCAAACATACAACTTCGCTGCGCATTCGCTTACGATCTGAAGCAGCATCCGCAATATCCGGCGCTTCTCCAGAATAACGACGTTCTGAACCGATGGAACCGAGAGTGAAATGCCTTGGCTTTTCTGGGAATGGGAACGGGGAAGACAAGTCATCTTTCGAAGCAGGAGTGGGTGCCTCAAACAGATCGTCAGTCTCAGACCGACCAAATTCCGAGTGGGAAATAAGCGGAGACATCCAAGACGGACGTGAAGGAGTAGCACTGACGTTGGTCCATACGGATGCTGAAACCGAGAATTTTATTCTTTCATGAAAGTTGTTCGCTTACAGCTACCACCACGGTCAAACCCAGAATCAACTGATTCGAGAGGATAATGCTTGGAAAGCGAAGTGTCCGTATGCGGGAATAACGCATCAAACTTGAAGATCTAAATGTAGCGAAAATAAATTCAAGTCGAAATAGAAAAACCTACAGAATTCGGCGAATTGAAAAGCTTATCAAGCTCCAAGCGACCGATTCTCGGCTCTTCCGGTGGAGTTATCCATGAATGAGAAACATGACTGCCAGCGGTGTTGGATGGTTGCCTTGTTTGGAAAGCAGGATCGACTACAACGGCCTCGCTGCCATTACATTCCATTGGAGTCAACGCACTGTTGTTGTTGCGATAAAAGTGACGACGGTTGTGCTGACGATGAGGAGGCGGAAAGTTGCTGCTGCTACTGCCATGACGAACTTCTTGCGGTCCATGAGCGTACCAACAACGCTCGCCGAAACGACACTGCTCTCCGGCGATCCAGTTATCACACAGGCTGGTCTTGTACAAACTGGGGTTGCGAGGACATCCGGGAGGAGGCACGTGCGGGTTGAAGTTTCTGTTCAGGTTGTGAGAACGGTTATGACTGCCCCTGCGGTAGTTGTCGTTCCGAGCACTGGCGTTCTCCTGGAGCGCCCGGCAATGAGCAACGAGATTGTTGCGTTGAATCCTGCAATTGACGGAGCAATAGAAACGCGCATCTGGATAATTAATTAACTTACGGATTCAGACCTTCCAACAACTCTGGAGGAAGAACGTGTGGTTCTGGGCGTGAGATTTCCATTTCGCAGCTGCAAGAACCCAGCGGTCACACGAGATAAACAACGGACGCACGAAAAATCCCAACGACACGACGAGTGAGCGCACAACGAAATGACGACAGCGAATTTCGAAAGATAGCAAAGTTCGAAATTGGCGGCGAGCGAGATGAGATGCGGTCCCGAGAAGCCTATACGATACATTCAAACGGGCAGTGAATTTCGAACGGGCTTCTCTGCGACTGTTGACCGATTTGCACCAAAATGTTCCACATCTGTCTGCAAACATGTCATTCAATTCGGCTCCAGTTCAGTTCGTCGTCACTCATTCTTGCAAGCAGTCAGATGAGACTTCGCATCAGCGAATTCGCATTCCTCCAGATGATTCTGTCAACGTCAACGGTGGCTTTGATTTTGCTGTCGACACTCGTTTCAGCCTCTTCGCAACCCGAGTCCACCATTGTGCCGGGGATTTTGTGAGTTTTCCTCGTTTTCTGTGTGTATTGTGCAGTGCTTTCAGCTACGGCGGAGAAAGCATGGAAGTGGAACGTTTCTACAATATCAATGAAAACGAGTACATCACTTTCATTATGGTAGCTCCCGACCTCGCATATTGTTCTTCTTTCGATAATGCAGTAGATTTCCAGTAAGCAAAACATCCATTTCTCGTGTTTCACTCTGCTTTCAGCATCATTTTATTTTTGAGGGATTATGAATTAAAAGAAGAGTACCTTTTCGTGATTCAAGTAGATCAGCGAGAATTTAAAGAACTGCAAACGAATAGTCAGCGAGTTGGGTTCCATGTCGTCATTTGATGTTTGGGTTCAGGTTTTTTCCGATACAGCAAGAATGGCTTAGCTCTTACGATGCAGGAGTTCGAAACACACCACGTAAATGACGCGTTTGAATTAAGTGTCATCATAAATTTCAAGGTACGTAAAAATCGTTTGTGCTGTGCATTATTTAACTGACTATGAGTACATCTTTCAGTCTGGGCAATTGACTGTCCAAAAGTACCCCAAAATGAATACCTTTGACTTTACTATACAGAAGACTCCCGATGTCTCTTACGGCAATCGCAAATTTGGAATGAAGATCTTAACATCAAGTTCTACTTGCGCTGGATATTTCCAAGTCAAAGTCAGTTCTTATCATTTCAGTAACGGCTTAAAAACATACATGTTTAAGGATATGGTATACTCGGAAGGATTAACAAACCAACAAATGCTTGATGAGCTCTTTGACATGAAAGAAAAGGAAAGAGAGAAAGAGTTTAGCAAGGCAAATGAAGAAGATCCACTTGTCATCGGATTCTCAGTGACTTTCTACGTTGGGACGGTTTTGACTACTCTGTATGTGCTTTTGCCTACTCAGCATATAAAGTCAGCTTCAGATTTTTCTACGCGGTGGCCGGTTGGATGACTCATCGTTACATCAAAAAGACTCGGAACCTTCACATCCAGGAAGCGTTGGCGCTGCGGGCGAAGAAAGAAGTGTGCACAGATGACAAAGTTTGTAAATAAATGTCTTAACTGCAGAGCGTTCAATGACTTCGATTACCGAGAAATGAGTTATCACTTGACAAATGATCAGGAAGTGATTGTGAATTCCTCTCTTACTGTTAGTGGTAGCAAATATTTATTGCAGTGGCATCCCAATCACAGATTCCGTTCAAACCCGTCAAGCTGTTTCAAGCTGGTCAATACGGCATTGGATCGTTCTACTAAAACGCGATCCAACGATCAGAGAACCGTTGTTCATTACTACGGTGCTTCCCGCGGAGATTCCCAGTCCGTCGTTCACATATGGCTCCGTGACCACCCAAGTCATACCGTTGTCCTAAATTTTGGATTTAAGATTTAGCGAGCGTCTGACAAACCATTATGCGTATGCGAATGATCTGCGTTGGAGACTTTTTTGTGGGTTGGATATGGTGATGGAGTAGCCTGTAGGTGACAGGATGACAGGCGACCCACAGGTCGCCCGTGTTTAGATCGATGAAAATCTGGTCCGGGGATGTCATCAGGAAGATTTCGGTCATTTTGCTCAAACTCAGATCACGCCCGACGTTGTATACTCGAACGGACTGAAATGAGCATTGTGTGAGCGCCTGTTCGGTCGCGTACCTCAGCGAAAGTTGAAGACATGTACAGTAGTTCCTTCTTCGAGTCATAGGCGAGGCCGTTTGGCGTCATCAAGCCCCTAAATGTCAATTTAGACTCAGAATTTCAAGTTTTTCAAACTTTTCGACCACATTCACGTTCTTTCCATCGAAGAATAGAAGCGAGCCGAACGTCGTCTGCAGACCTACTTCTACCAACTGGGTCCAACCTTTCCGTGTGACGAAAACGTTCGTCAGGAAGAATCTGTCCGCACCGACGACCGCGATTCCCGACAAAGCGGTGAACAGCGGACTCGCGATGCTCTTCCTGTGCTGAAGAACATTTTTCTCGCGATCGTAGAGGAAGATCTCCACAGTCGGGTTCGTTCCGTTGTCGCTGATGACGTAGAGGGTCAAGCGGCCTTTGCTGTAGAAGGCGCTCAGACCCAAAGGTGCGAAATTTTTCTAAATATTGATTCTTGAGCCTGGGAGCGCAAACTGAAGATTACGGTATCGAAGGCATTGTCAAAGTTGACTTCTCTGGGTCCGTAGGCGCTCAGACGAATTTCCAGGTACGTGTAGACGAATATCTTGCTCTCGTGCGATGCGTTTTGGCGTTTCGCGAATCCGGCCGAAGAGAGAAACATCAGATGCGCCTCGGGGACGTCTGCGAAATACCCGGAATTCGCGACTGAAATGATCAATTAGCTTTGTTATTCTGTTTCCCCATAACGCGTCGACGCGTCATTTGCGTCGGGAAGAAAAGAAATTCCTCATCGTTCGCTCTTTGTTTCCGCCCGCCTGCTCACCGCTGTCTTTCAGCTTCCGGCAGCTTCCCGGAGTGTGATTGTAGACGCCCTTGTTCCAGTCGAGCATCAGTCTGCAAAATGGAGTTCTCAGTTGGCATTTCGCTTGCGCGTGTGTGGGAACGTTCCCACCGCCCTACAGGAATCTCACGGCGTAGCTGCACGCGTAGGCGAGCACAATCCATGTGACGAGCCTCGACACGAAGCGGCGTTCCACGTCGCCCCACATCCTTCGCGGCAAAGTCGTTTTCTTGTTTTCTTTCGCGCGGGCGATTTTGCTGAAAAGAAGCGAAAAAGACGTTAGAGAACGCGAGGGATCGAGGGAAGCAACTCGGCAACGAAGATCGCCCTCGTTTAGGATCAGGTTGCACGACGCGCTGAACGAGCGAAAATTCGAATTTTCATCAAAATTTGGACGACAACAAGGGCCAAATGGAGTCCATCTCCTTTGTCCCCAAGGATCGAAAATCAATAGCCGAAGGGGCGCCGAGCACCCAAACACGCACATTCCCGTTTATGTCCATCCTTGCGCACCCTGCGGCGACGCACACATCCGGCCCGATTCCACTAAACGGTCCTGGGCCACCGCCAGCCACCAGCGCCACTAATTACCGTATGCAGCGCGCGTCCAATTGTCTCTGAACGCGCATTGATTATGCATGCACTTGTGACTGCACGCATCAGGTTGTTTGACGTCCTTTCCGGTCGCTGTCAAGGGCGACCGATCTTTGAGTGCTAAAGGGGACCTCGGGGAATGCTCGAGCAGCTCTGGTACGTGCAGGATCGTGAATTCCGCGGTCTCCAGGGATCGTGACGCGCGTTTCGCAGACGAAAGATCGTGGTTGTGGTCGGCGGCTAATTGAATTTTCCCTTAATTTACTTGCGACCTGGTTCTTCCGCCATTCTTTGGGCGAAATGGAAGCTGAGTGCGCTGTGGAGCGTGGAATTTCGAGTTTTGAAGCTTCCAGTTGGATTTGATATTGTACGATGTGCAAATTTGAGCGATTTGGGGCGTCTGACAGGTTTTGGTGTCTGATTTTTCAATATGAAATTGTTTGATGTATTATTGAGTCTACCGTATACCGTTCCATTGAATCGATTTGTTTAACTAAGTTTTTCCGCGCTTTTGGCTCGCTGTGCGACTTCCCCGAATGAAAATTCGCGCATTTTTGTAACCCCGGCGCTCCATGACTGCCCAGTTCAACTCTGAACGCTTCGCAGAACTGTAGTTCTTGAAGAATGCGACCAAAAATCATCTCGTATCAATGCAAATCCGTCCTCCTCCGCCAAGTGCACTCGCAAACCACACAGCACTTGGTGTTTGCCCAAAAGGACGCCACGGCACTCTTTTTCTGAACGCAGGCGACTGATTCTGCGATTCACGTCGCTCTCGTACGTGTGCGGCTTCCCCTAAAGCGCTTTCCCCTTCCGTCATTCGCCCCTCGCGCGCGTAGACGCTCGCGTGATTGCTCGCAGTTTGTCGGAGGGAATTCGCTTCGTCGGATTGTGTGCGCCAGCTTGTTGTCAATGATTTATTGCGCGTGGAACGCGGAGTGGTGATCTTTACACCGTTGAGAGGGGCAAGCGTGTAATTCGCTTACCGTAGGTTTGAAAAGGGCGTTTCGTGGTTGAAATTCCTCGAGGCGAAGTGTTTATTTAGCTCTGCATTTGACGTGTTTTGAGTATGCACACGGCTCATGCATAGTTTTGGCTTGAAAATCGATTTCAAAGACTTTAAATTCGATAGCAACCGGACCTCGTCGCACTTGTTCTCCAACCTCATTAGTCCGATTTCGCTTTACTTCCTCGTTCGCCTCCTGCGACTGAATTGCACGCCATAGGAAGTGCGAGTGGTAGCAAACAAACGCCAATTGAGCTTGTGATGTAGTTAGCGCGAATTCGAGGTGCGGCGAAATGTAGTTTGTCGTTGTTGTCGTTCACTTCAGAGTGTTTGTAGATTCAACTTTGCGATCACTCGTGCACTTGTTCGCCTTCCTTCCTTTGATGTCACTTTTGGGCCAAAATACTCCCAAAAGAAAGCGCTCAAAAAACAAAACGTAGCGGTCACAGGGAAACGCCAAAGAGACTGTTCCTAGGGGACAAATCCGCGTTTTTTGGAACGCGCAACCTTTCAAAGTCAAATGGGAGGACTTTGCGTCCTAAATCGGCATTTTCCCCTAATTGTCCACCAAAAGGCGTTTCTCGAAACGCTGACTCATCTCCGAATGTCAGAAAGCGAACATCGCCATCAATTATCTCTTCTAGCGATTCTGCGGAGCGAATTAGCACTTGAAAGGAGCGCGTTTACACCTTTGAACAGCGCCGCATCGATCCGCCCGCGCGCCCGCATTATGCATAACAAACGATGTTTACGCTTCGTTTCGGCCACCACCTGTGGTTGTCATACAGACCGCCAACGACCACCCACATTGTTGTTGTGTCAACGGGGCGAGCGATCCTTTCAACGGGGATTCCGCGCTGTTTATGCGCGTTCGCCGTCGAGATTTAATTTTTCGCTTCTCGTGGCGCTTCATCACCCCTTCGTAATTGAATAACAGTGCGCGCTTTGACTTCAGGCAATTCAGCGGCTTCCTCGACTTCCGTGACAATCATGGCGAGTTTTCTGATGAAGCAAATGGTCGGCAGCAAGCTGAACGACTTGAAAGGCGGCATGGACAAGCTGTCCGGCGGCGATGAAGGCGAAGGCACCAACACCGAAACTGGCGAGGATCCCGAGGTTTGTTTGGTTTACGATTTCGTGGGAAAAGCGCCGAGTTTGGCCGCGATCTTTTGTGTTCTGAGCGAATTTATCTCGAAAACTGGGCTGCGTTATAGAGGGATATTCCGCTTACAAGTCCTTTATGACGGAAGTCCTTTCAGGTGATCGCCGCGCGGCAAGAACAAGAAGAGCGTCGTAAGGAGAAGCACCGCAAGATGGAAGTAGAGCGCGAGAAGATGCGAACGCAGATCCGCGGCAAGTACAACATCCAGAAGAAGGAGGAAGACCCGTTTGGCATGGCCGCCGGCGCCGTTGACGGTCGCATCGGAGGTCCGAAGAAGACGCCCGAAGAGATGGCGCGCATGATGAACGGCGAGGAAGACGATTCGCTTATCGGACAACTCGGCCTCACCGAACAGGTCGAGAAAGCGAAGACCGCGATGAACGGCGCCTTGGAGACCGTCCGCGGATTCCTTCCTTTCGGAAAATAAGATGCCATACGCGCGCTGATGACGACGATCCATTCCATGTGAATCTCTTGGCTTATTCCCTGTACTTACATTTAATCCCCCAATGACTTTGTGTAGGTGGTTTTTCTCTATGTCAACTTGTATTCCCCTTCTACCGTAGTTTTCGTGTAAACGGATTTATGATGATGATAAAATTCTAGTCCGGTGTTCGCGTCTTCACAGACGAGCGGAAATAAAAAAAACGGTCTTAATCGGCAAACGCGAATTCAATCGAAAGCGTTGCTTCCCGCATCACATGGCTTTATTAAATTACAGGAGCGCTCTTTGGAAGTGAAAAGTTTCAAAATACAAATGTCACCAGTAATTATTTGCCTTTCTTCATCGGCGCCTTCCTCTTGGCTCCGGCCTTCAGCTTTGCTTTGTCCTCTTCAGCCTTTCGTTTCTTAGCAGTGGGAGTTGTGGAGACGATCTTGTCGGCCTTGAAGAATGAGTCGATGCGTCCTTGCTGCGCGTTCTGACGGCTTTTCTGCAGCTTGGCCAACGCACTGCGGATTCTGTCCTCACTGAAATGTGTTTCTTGTAAAAATCATGGCAATACAATTTCCCTACTTGAAGTTCTTTTCTCCGACCATATACGAAACGACTCCTTCGATATCGGGACTCTTCCACTCGAGCTAAACAACGAAAGTTAGTAGCGTAAAAGGAAATCAATTCCTACAGTAATATCATCGGTTGCAACATCAGGCTTCATGAACAAATGGCGAGCTTCAGCAAACTTCCAGTTCTCGGGAGGGGGATATTTCTACAATCAATATGCTTGAATAAACCTAAAAAACAAGAAGTCGAACCTTCGTGTCAATATTTTCGAGAATTGCTTCAATGGATCCGTGTTGCTGCATCAACTCAAAAGCGCGTTTCGGTCCAATTCCTCGAATTGTGGGACAGTAATCGCAGCCCAGAAGGATGCAGAGGTCGATGAACTGCTCATGAGTAAAGTCCATCTCGCGAAGCACCTTCGACAAATCAAACTCCTTGATCGGCAACTTCTTTGCCTCACTGAAGGTCATGTGGCGGAGAAGAACGGTTGATCCGAAAGTCAACGCGTCCATATCCTCGGTGGCCGTGGCGAAAACCTTTCCGGAACGAGCCAACGCAGCGCACTGCGCTTCTGCTTCACATGGCGCATCGACCACAGGAACACCCATCAAGCGGAGCAGTTGCTTGCAGTCCTCGTTGTGCTTACTGCTGACCTTCACAAGACGACGTTCGAATTTTCCCATCGTTTCCGCGTCGCCCTTCTCGGTCGCCTCCGCGAGCGCCTTTTCTGCCTCGGCGCGACGCTCTGTACGCTTCTCCAGCTCGCCTGACTTGAGTTCTGGCGGTTTGCCGTCAAACACGTAGCAGGGTTTGATTCCATTGTCGATCATGCGGATCGTGCGGTAGAACATTCCCATCAGATGGCTGAACTCACTTCACATAAGCCGACGAGTCAAAGACCACCAAAATCACCTCGTAGCCTCGCCGTCGGCATCTGTGAGCGACGACCCATCGTGACGCACAGCGATCAGGAACTGATAGATGGACATCGAAGCGTCGATGGCGACTTTCCGGCCAAAGTATGCCTTCATCTCATTTGTGCGAATCGCTTTTGAAGCGCGGTCGGCAATCACCTTGCTGAGACCGGTTATTCCCATGATATGTTAGTAGCTGATAGATTCTGCAAACAAAACGAGAATAAATACGATTTATTAAGAACATAAAACAAGAGCGGAGAGGAACATAGCGAGAGTGCGCGAAAGCAACTCGACAAACGCACCGATTTAGCGCCAAAAAAGTCCCGAACGGAAATCGCAATTCGCATTATCCACTGTTCGGCCTCTCGTGACTAGGATTATATCGCGTACTTGAGCAGTATTACCTGACACATGACTTCATACTGGCTGATAAACTACGAAGAAGCGTTGGCGAACCAACGTGAACGTATTTTGACTTGCAAAACACTAAAAGAAAGGTTCATTTGCCTGAAAATCAGGTGTCAGGCAGCCTTCAGGATTCTACCGTACCCCCTGCTTGGGAAGACACGAGTGTTCTAAATGCGCCGTCTCTTCGATCAGCTGCCACTGACTTTCGAATTCGCTCCTGTCAAGCATGGCTTTCCACAACTTCTGCCGCCCTGTACCATCGCATTCGTCCTTCTTCGGCGATCTGCGCGTTCCTGACGCCACACCGCAAGCCGAATGGACTCTGGTGGACCAAGCGCCCCTGCCTGCCAAGACCCCGAGGCCGATTCCGGTTGCAACTTCCCGGATCGCGCCTTCGGGTGGAGAAAACGTGGCCAACCCGTTCCCGAACATCTTCACGCCGACCACCCACGACAAGGACGCTGCGGACAACTTCAACCGCGCTCCTGGGTTCGAATGGTCCAAGCGACGCCGCACCATGTTCGGTCGCTGGCCGGGAACGTTCCAGCTCTTCTTCGGAGACTGGGAGTACCCTCCATACGACGAGGACTTCGAGGTCACCCTCAGCCGGATCTCGCGCCGATGGGCGGTCTCTCCGACCGCGGTCAACGTCCGACCTCCTCCTCCTCTGACGGTTCCGCTCTGGACGCCTGGACAAGGACTCCGGCCGCCTCCAAGCCCGCCCCACCTCACGCCGTGCCACTTCTGCTGGCAGCGAGCGGTCAACTTCCACGAGCGTCGCGGCCTCCCACAGCCTGCCTTCCACGATCCGACGCAGCCGTGGAATCAGCACAAGATGCGCGACCGCAACACGCAGAACGCCGCGTAAGTCTACTTTCTTCCGATTCAGCTGACTTTGCTTCTTTCAGATGCCCGCTCCTCAGGAACGTGACTTGCGAGGTGTGCGGAGGAACCGGGGACGACGCGCACATTGCAAAGTTCTGCCCGATGTTGCGCGATGATGAATTCCTCCGGGAACGATTCGGCCGCAGCGACAATCGGCTTCGCAGCAACTCCGCGGTGCCGTCGTCGACTCCGGAGACACCGACCACGTTGCAAGTTGCCTCCGAGGGCGTCGCGGTGCAGAACCGCTTCTGCAACTTCTGCTTCCAGCGCGCCGTGCAACACGCTCGCAAGTTGCAGCTGCCGCAACCCGCAAAGGACGACGCGTCGATGGAGTGGAATCAGCACGTCATGCGTCAGCGTGGAGTGCCTCGGTAAGTTCACTTCTTGTTATTTCCAACCTCATTCGTCTTCTTCAGATGCCCTCGTCTTCGCGCCGTCCGGTGCGAGATCTGCGGTGGAACAGGAGATGGTGCACACGTGGCGAAGCTCTGTCCGCGACTCGGGAACAGCGCGTTCCTGAAGAGGAACTTTGGCCGCAACGACAACCGCCTCCAAGTGGCCTGAAACCGGCGGCAATTACTGTACATACTGTAAATAAACTTTTTTTTAAATAAAATTATCACAACGTTTAAGCAAATTTTACAAAGCACAACATAACAGAGAGATTTAGACCAGCTTAACACTCCTCAGTTCTTCTTACGCGACTTATGACACAGCGTTCTCCTAGCCGCTTGAACGGTCTCACGCTTGACGTCACCTTCTTTGTCAATCTGGCCCTTGTCAGTTGAAACCAGCTGCGGAACTTCTTCGTGTGCTGATCCGTGGTCTCCCGTTGCGGCCAATTCCTTGTTCAACTGCATCGCAACGTCGAACAAGTTTACTTCGTGCTAAATCGCAATTTTAAGATAAGTCGACGCAACGTTTGTTTCTTACAGCATTACGATTCGCAGTGAACGCGGACTTCTCTTCATCGGTATGCACCGCTGCCACATCAGCGGTGTCACTAATCGCGACAATGGGGAGCGCCACAGGCTCAACAGGGTCAGGCTATAATGTAAACATAAGTTGACTATTGGACACTGCTTGAGTTTCACCTGGAACAGTTGTCCCATCGCTCGTGCACGCGGTTGATAAGTTTCCAAGATGTTTGCTTCGTTGAACCAAGCACGGCGCTTGCGAGAAAGTGCAAAGGAGTGAAGACGCATCCACTGAAAAGACTCGTTGTAGAACGTTCCGACGATCAGCCAAACGTGCATTGAAGGCAAAGAAACCGATGAAAGTGCCAAAAAGAACACCAGTGAACTGAGAGAGGATCCCCGGACACACCAACATGCGCTGAGCGAGAAGCAAACAACCTGCGATCAGCACGAGCATCTGAAGCGTTCCATTGAAGCGAGCGCTGAAAGTTGGAAACTCAGAAAGGAAAAGAAATGTCACTGACTTACTTTAAGGTGCTCGTTTTGCTGTTGTCAGCGTTGCGGTCGTCGGCATCTGGTGATGACGTGGAGCATTGAACGTCGGACATCGTGCGCTGCAAAATATGAGCTTTGTAAAATGGAACACGAGAAACGTTGCAAACGTCACAGGCTGCGCACAGAACACCGAAAGCACAATTCCGCAACTGCGACGCCTTGGGCGCGTTCACCTCGCTCGCACACTTTCAAAATTGGCCTCATACTGTAATAATCCAGTCAGGAAATGGCAGGAATATGATTTGACTGCGGCATTGGAGGGGATGGAAGCGCCAATCGTTGGTGAGCCTTTGAGATCAAACCAATAGCGTTTTTATTTGATTTCTTATGTACGGCGAATACGTTCTAGGCGATGGTAGGCAATCAAAAAGTTGACGGATTTTGGGCTCTGTTGCAACTGTGTCCGATCCCCAGCTTTTCAGCTCGATCTTATCGTTGCTGGGAAATTAGCGCTGGCTGCTTTACCGCTTCATTGGCCATTATTGTGTTGGTTATCGTTGTCTAATTGCCACTGAAGGTTATTCGTTTTCCCTGCGTCAGCCCACATGTTCTATACTGGATCTGTTGCTAGGTTTTTAAGCTTTGGTTTAGCGCCATAGACGAACAAAAGTAGCATAAACAAGCGCGTCTGTCCCCCCGTTGTTTGTGTGCGCTGGCAGTCGTAATTTTAAATTTCGCGCCATGCGATGACTATTTACTCCCGCGCCCGTGCTGTCGAATGTTGCGAAATGCGATATTTTGAATTATTCGCTGGCGACTTCACCATCCATCGAGTTGCGAGATGCTGATGCGTGATTAGATGCTTCTCTTAGGCTTTCTTTCGATTTTATTCGGATTCTGATTCCAGAGTCCAGATATGCCCCCGAAAGGAAAGAAAAAGCGCGATTGCCGGGCGACTGTCTTCGTCGTCGACGTTTCCTTGCGAATGTCCGCTCTCGAAACAACCGAAGAAACTGCGCTGCAAACTGCGAAGAGCATCATAACCTGGGTTGTCTCGCGCAATGTGAGTTTTAGAGTCGCATCCTCATATTCCATTCTCTTGTTGGCTCTTTAGATCTTCAATGAGACCGGCGACGTGTATGGTCTAGTTCACACTTGCGAGGGGATCGATAGTGATGTGAACAGTCGAAACGAAGAAGTGGAGTCTGCGTCCATCGATTTCTTGAAGTACATTGACTTGGAAGTCAAAGTAGACGAATTAGCCGATGACTATGATTATTTCAAATGTAAATTTCGCTTGTAATTTCGCTGTTCAGTTGTCGACAATTTTAGCTTTGAACAAGGCTTTGGAACTGATCGAGCGATGTGATGACGAGAGCATCATCGAGAAATCCATTATTTTCCTTTGCAACGCTTCCGATCCGCTTCCAGAAGGCGAAAGGACCGATGATTTCATACGGCGCGTGGAAGAAGCAGAATGTAAATTTGCAGTGGTCGGACGACCTCAAGGCGTTGTAGAGAACAACGACCTGCCATACTTGTGGATGAAGTTCAACGAAGCTCTTGACACTGTCAGCTGCTTCAGAGTGAAGGATGTCACCCTTAGGCAGCAAAAATTTCCTCTGTATGTAGACCATGACCGATGGATCAACGTCGCAATGTTGAAGAAGTACCAAACAGCTAAACCCAACTTAAAGCTCGATTACGTGGATGGAATCACTTTAGAGAAGGTGATTACAAAATTTTTGTATCAATTGTACAACCGTGCTTTAGCTTAAAAAGACCCGAGAAATTGTCGAAGCAGGCGCATCAGATCTGTTTGATCGCATCGACCGGGCCGATGAACACGAACAGCCGTCTACTTCTGATTCCACAGCGAATAAAGAAATCGCTTGGGGATTCAGATACGGCCGTGATTTGGTTATCTTTAACAAAGAGGATCTAGAAGCGAAGAAACCTCCGCGCGAGCCACGCAGCTTGAAGCTTATCGCATTCAGTCCGAAGAAGTGCATTTATCCTGAGCTTATCATGGAGGCAGGTTGGCAAGTACTACCTCTCTCCGGGAATCCCGTAAGCGGAACTGATCTGAATGCTTTTGCTATCGTTTGATTATTTCAGGAAGACATTAGAGCGTTTTCTGTTCTTGTTGATGCAATGTTACGAACGGATACCGTAGCCCTTGTTAGGTACGTCTACAATAGTGGCTCGAACCCCAAGCTTGCCGCTTTGATACCGAAGATGAGCAAGAAGAGATATCGCAAGTGTTCCTTGGCGATTCTTCCTTTCTACCAGGATGTTCGTATGCATGACTTTCCTCCTCTACTGAAGACCGAATTCAATGGTAATGCGCGATTTCTCTGCTTTTCGTTTATCATAAGACAACTATTTAGACCACGAGATGCAAACGATGAAAGCGTTCGTTGAGGCGATGACCTTGCGAAAAGATGAATTTGTAACGACGAAGATACGGAATCCGATGATCCAGAAAACCTACAGTACTCTTCTGCATTTCGCTCTGCTTGGGGATAGTGACGAGAAAAGAACTTTGCCGGACGTTGATTGGCTAAAGGACATCAGTCCAAAGGAGGAAATGCTGGAGAAGTGCGCGTAAGCAACAAGAATTGAAGATTTATTTTAAAATCTTTGAAATGTTTAGCGATATCGAGAAAGCACTAGAAGAACAGTTTCCTTTGCACCACATGGAGAAAGTCAAGTTTCGCCCACCTACGTTAACGACTCCAAACCTTGAGTTTAAGTTGGAAGACCTTGAACTAGATCCTGCAACCGAATTTCCGCTGCTCAGCGAAACTATTCTTGCGAAGATGGAAGACGAACAATCGAAGGCTCCACTACAGAACATCAAATTCGAATCCATCTACGTGTACAAGAGCTTGATTACGAAGTCGAGGCCGGTAAAGCTAGAGGGCGATGCTGACTTTGGAAGGCCAACGGCAGCGGAGCACGATCCTGTCCAGGCTATCGAGCAAACGACCTCGCACGTAAAGCAAATCATAAAGACATCAATCGAGTTTGAAACGAAAGATCAGCAAGACCGCGCAATGAAGTTTATGGGAGAATGGCGCTCGGCTGTCGTCGAATACAAGTGCCCTGCCACCTACAACGCATTTGCAAAGGAACTGGTCGACTTCGCTCAGAACAACAAAGCTTATAAAGACTTCATCGTACTCTTGATGAACGGTAGGTTACTGTATTCTTCATCGGTGCTCAAGTCAACTTGTCTAGATGGAAACCATGCACTTGTCCCTGCGTCAGGTAGCTCGGAAGGAGCAACGGAAGAGGAGATCGATGTCTACGAGCGAGCTGTGAAAGGACTGTTGGAGAATAAGCCGATGGATGGCGGCAAGTCCGACAATGCGAATATGGTCGCCGACTACGACGATTTTGTGAGTTGTTGTGTAGCTTGATAGATTTTACCTTATCTTTTTCAGGAGGCCTTGTAAATATCCGAATTTTATGTATATCGAATAAACAGTGACGACAACTTCCTTTTTCGCTTCGCTTTTGCATGAAGGATGTTCTGTTGGTTTGAGTCAGAACAGCACAAGTGATGTGAAGTGTTTTTTTTTCTTGACTTCTCTTCGGCAGAAGTGCTACCCGTCGTTTCTTTGGGTTGAGTGCCCCTTTCGTCCCGAGTGCCGGTCAGCGGATCGCTTTTCGTCAATTTTGTAGTCGAATACGGGCTCGTCCACCTCCATCGCGTCGCCTTCCATCTGAAGTTGTGATCTTTGTTCTCTGTTGAACGGAAACAAAGCGGATCGACCTGCACTCTATCGCCGCAAACAGCTTTTTGAAGTATTGGAAATGGGTATTTACCACACTTAACCGTCATGAGTAAAGGAAAACCGCTGTGGGAACCAACAGATCATCACGGTATTCCGTTCATCTCTTTCCGTTACCGTACTTGATGTTCGTTGTGTGGATGTTGACATTATGTTTATGAAGCTTTATTTCAAAGTGCACATTCAGCGTTCACAAGGTTTGTGGGGATCTCCGACTCCTCTGCAGCTGCAAAGAGGTCCATCAGCGCGTCCTCCAAAGTCACCTCATCGGTCGACGACGATTCACTTGACGTGGAGGCGTCCTCAGGCTCATCGCAGCGCTCCTCCTCCATCTTGAATCGTTTAAAGTAGGGATCTTCGGGCTCCTCCTTGACCGAAGCGAGGGAGTATTTGAACGGCGAAGCGGGGCGTTTGCGAGGATTCTCGGGGTCGTCGCGCGACTTTTGACGACGTCGACGATGAACGCCGCCGAAAGACGCTCCTCCGCACTCGCCAGCCGCTCCGCCATCTCCGCGTTCTTCTCTTCGAGCGCAGCGACTTCCCCCTCGCGCGCTTCCAGCCGCTCCTGGAGCGCCTCGTTCATTTGCTCCATCTCGGCGAGTTTGCGTTCTCGATTCTCACTCTCGCGGCGATTCTCCTCCGCGTCGGCCTCCAAACTGCGGCGTTCTTCTTCAGATTGCGTCAGTCGCTCGCTCAACGTGCGACTCTTGGCTTTTGAGGCGCCAGCCTCTTCTGAGAGGTCGAAATTGTCGTTTTTCAGCTGCTGCACGCAGACTTCAAGGCGCGTCTGCTCCTTGACGGCCGCGTCGAAGCACTCCGCAAACTCCTCTCGTCGCGCCTCGGATTCCAGAAGTTGCGATTTCAAAATCGCGTTCTCCTTGACGAGATTCGCGGTGATTTCGTTCATCAGCCGCTGACTCTCGAGGAAGAGGGAGATCTGGTTGTTGGCCATTGCGGAAAGCGATGCTCCGCAGATGTTTGGCGCTCCGAGGGGCGCCAGGCGCTTAAATGGAGCGGAGCGGCGTCGCTTCTGCCCGGAGCATTGCTTTGGCTTCATTTTGAAGTGAATGCGCGCGGAATGCGGTCGTTTCTGGTGATTATCTTCCTCTCGCTGGCGCTTCGAATCGAAGGCGTCGAGCAGCGCGTTCTCCAGGTGAATCTCCGCTCTCTCCTCTCGTAATCCTCGTTTCAGGGAGCGAACGTCTTCACAAACGTCGCGATCAACAGATCGCACGACGCCGGACACGAGGCGAAGATGTTCTGGACGCGCGTCGGACTCCTCGGCGCGTTCCCCGCCTTCCTCCTCCTTGGAATCGCCTCCTTCTGCCTCCTGGGCATCTGCGCCGTCGAACTCCCGTGCATCCCGTGGCGTCCCTTCGTCAGCGAGCGCACGAAGCTCCTGCGTGCGCTGCACGTCCACCGCCGCCGCTACGAACGCGGCCCGAACCCCCGCAACCCGAACAGTGAGTGATTCCGTGATTTCCGTTGTTGATCGCGCGGTTTCAGCGGTGAAGGCGATTCGCTTGAAGAAACGCGGCAAGGAGAGGCGCTCGGAGGCCGCCAACTCGGCCGAAGTCCTGAAGAGCACCCGGGAGCTGCGGGAGTCGCGATCGCAGGAGCCGCTGGGCGGCGGCAGCAAGCCGCTGAGTCCGTCGAGGGTTGTGTAGCGAATAAACGAGTTGTCGACTGGAATATTCAGAGTTGTTTACGTTTCCCGCGAGCGAGAGCGCGATGGCGACTTCGGATTCGATCGCTTTCGTCGAGAAACGCAATCGCGGCGGATCCGCAACATTTCCCGCGGCGTTTCTCTCGAGAAACGCGTTGATCGCCGCTTGCATCCTACTTGTACTGTGGATTACGGTAGGATTACTGTGGATTCTTCAATCTCGGTCGATTTCTGTAGTTTTACTTGAGATTCGCGATGGTTTCGCGGCCACACACGTTGCGCAGTCCGGAAACGCCGACTTTGGAGCGGATCGATCGGATCTGCGCGGAGGACGCGGCCGATTGCTTCGTGGTTTCGGATTTCGTCGACTGGCGGAGGTAACAGAGGCGGAATCCTCGGTTTGAGCGGCGAGATTCAGGGAGGAGGCGTGGCGGATGCTGCGATCGGAGAAGGCGACCGAGGAATCCGACGCGGAAAGTCACTTCAGTCGCGTCGCGCTGAAAAGCGAGTGCAAAGGCGAGTTTTGGGCTCTAAAGGAGCGATTTCAGTGCAGAACGACTCGTCGCCGAGCCGCGAGTGGCCCGTCGACCACTCGAGAATCCTCGCGCAGTACTTGGCGGTGATGACGGCGATTCCCTTCGCCCTGGAGGCGTTTCCGGCCCCCCGCGCGACGATCCTCTCGATCGGCCTCGGCGGCGGCGTCCTCGACGTGTTCCTCCACCTCCACAGACCGCTGGTGCGCTTGGGACCCGCCGCAGTCCCTGATCTTGCAATTTTCAGTTTGAGATTACGGTAGTGGAGCGCGAGAGGACGATCGCGGACATTGCGCACGCGTGGTTCGGCGTCCTTGAGAATTCGAAGCGGAAAACGGAGATCGCGGACGGAATCGACTTTCTCCGCACAGCGGCGACGAGCGGTACCGTAGCGCCAGAGGAGAGCGCGCCTGTAATCGCCGTTCAGGTCGCCAGTTTGATGTGATCTTCGTGGACGCGTGCGATCTCAACGACCGCGACGCCACGTGTCCCGCGGCGGCGTTCGCGGAACGCGGAACCGCCGCGGACTTCAGCGACGCGCTTCCGAGGAGCGGCGTCGTCGTCCTGAACGTCGTCGCGAGGTCCGGCCACACGGAAAAGTACTTCAGAAGGGTGAGCGCCGCACGAGAAGCCGACGATCTCGTTGTTCAGGTGCTGGACGCGTTCTTCTTCTACTTCCCGCTCTGCCTGAAGGCGGAGATGCCGAGCGGAAACGTCGTCCTCGCGTGCGCGAAGACGGCGAATCACGCGGACGACGAAAACGCGCTTCGTGACGCGATCACGAGGAATTGGAACGAGGCGGCGGATGAATTTGCGATGCGCGAGATGCTCCGGAGCGTCAACATCACCGTTTTCGTAAAGGAGCGCTGACTGCAGCACAACGTCGTGGATTCTCGTGATTCTTGTGGTGCTGCAGGGATGATCGCCGAGATAAATTCTTAATTTTCACGTTATTTTCGCGTTCAACAGATGATTTCCCACAGACCTGCGGCACCCCCAGAAAACCAATGTGCACAAAAAAGAGAAATTTATAAAATTTACGTTTGATTACGAAGGTGAGGAAACGCCGGGAAAAAATGCGTTCACGAACGAGAACTCGAAAACGACACGCAAGGAGCGGAAGCTAGATGATGAGGACCAGCGGAGGACGCCGAGGAGGAACGTTGTGTTGTCTGCGTCTGGACCGTCTTCAAAAGGGACGAAGCGCAGCATTTTGCCATTTGCGTTGGTACTCATCGGGTGGAAGCACCGAGTCGTCGGAGAAGATGGACGGATCGGCGCATCGTCCGAAACGTCACGAAGGATCGACGCCCGCGTTGCCTTCGCCGACGTCCGGAATTCCGCGTCGCAAATCGAAAACGAACAATTCGCGCGAATCTGTCTCTGTGAGTCGTCTTCGTGTGCGGCCGCTTCACCAAATTCTCTCTTCGTTCAGGACCTGCGACGGAAGGGAAGCAAAAAGACGAGCAAGTCGGCGTTCACGAACGAGAACTCGAAAACGACACGCAAGGAGCGGAAGCGAGATGACGAGGATCAGCGGAGGACGCCGAAGAGGAACGAATCCCGCGAGGCAGTCAATCTGCAGATGCTAGCGAAGACCGTCGAAACCGAATCCACAGCGAAAAGCTCAAAGTTGGCAGCAAAGAGGAACGCGAAGGGAACGAACCCGAACGATGTAAGTGAAGCGACGATGTGACGCGTCGTTTGCTTTAAAGGAAATGCTTTTCAGTCGATCGTTCGTTCTGTTGCACCGCGCACGTACCTCCAGGACGATCTCAATGAAGTCGAATCGGACGCGTGCAAGAAGAGCGCCGGACTGCGCCGCGATGACCACGGCGAGATTCCCAGCATCGAGAACGCACAGCTGGATGTGAGGGATCCGCGCTTCAAGTGGGCGAATGCGGCGATGCGCACGAAGATCAAGTCGTTTATGAAGGAGTTTGTGAAAAATCGCAGATTTGAACCCGAAGGCCTCACGACCGAAGCCTTTAGAAGCCACGAATTTCGCAACAGGTATATGGACATGTCAGCGTATATGGACTTCTCAACAGATATATGGACATGAGCAGGTATATGGACGTCATGTGCTTGGACTCCACGCGTGTTGTTCTGCGGAATCGCGAGAACGATTACATCCACGCGAACTGGGTCACGCTCCCTAACAGCTTCAAGTACATCTGCTGCCAGGCGCCGCTCCATGAGACTTCGGAGGACTTTTGGTTTATGACGCTCCAGGCAAGCAGAGCTGCAAAAACGCCGGAAGTAATTCTCGTGGTTTAGGAGAGGTGCTGCGTGATCGTGATGCTCTGCGACATCATGGAAGTCGGACAGGAGAAGTGCTCGCAGTATTGGCCGGAGAAGGAGAATCAGAGCGAAACCTACGGCCAGATCACCGTGCGCAACGTGGCGGTACTTCCGTCTGGCATCGATGAGATCAAATACTGCCAACTGGAGGTCGAGTACAAGTGAGTTCCGCAGTCGTCGCCCTCCTCCCTCTTCACGTCGCATTTCAGCGGATTGAAATCAACGATCCACCACTACCGCTGGACCGAATGGCCCGATCATTCAGCGCCAAAGTCGCCAATGCCGGTGGTGGAGCTGCTGAAGATGTCGAAGGTGCGCTGCAACAACCGTCCGGTCATCGTCCACTGCTCCGCGGGCATTGGGAGGACCGGAACATTTGTTTGTGTCGACTACGCCAACGAGAGGCTCCGCGTGGATCCCGATGCGACGATGCTGACCGTTCTGAAGGTACGATCTCCGTGAATCTCTTCGTTAACCGGGTTGTTCTAGGAAGTGCGTTCGCAACGGCTGCAGTCGGTGCAATCGTTCCTACAGTACACTTACATGCACGTTTGTCTATTGGAATACCTCGCACAGATCAATGTGATTCCGCGAACCGGGAGGTATGCCGCTTTCCTGACCGAATACGAAGGATACCTGGTGACGTATGCAGAGAAGATCAGGAAGAAGCGCCTGGAATGTATGAACGAGTGATTCTGGTGGTTGGGAGTCGTAACTTGAGACAAGAAGGCACTTGGCGTTCATTCAAATAAATCGGTGAAAGGTCCCAATTCAGTCAATCAGTTGAGATTTATAAAATTTACGTTTGATGACGAATCTGCAGCGAGCTTAACTGCGGCACCCCAGAAAATCAATGCGCACAAAAAGAGATGCTCGAAGTGCAATGCGACTTGGGAATCAAGCTTATTTAAACTCGCGCGCGTCCCCAAAAGCAACAAATCAGTTCGCTAGAACCTCAATTCACTCGAAAATGCAATTCGCAACCAGATCAACTCGTCACTCGCCCCTCAACCGCGATCGTCGTCCAGCGGAGACGGAGACTTGGATCTTCGCCAAGGCCGACGGGACCGTTGTGGCTGTCGAACCCAGCGACGTACCACCCAAGAACGGGCCTTTCGTGCCCACGGTGGCCTACAAGAAGCGGATGGCCGCTCTGAAGCGCACGGACCCAGCGAATCCGAAGGGCACGAGCCCCAGCGAGCCCGTCAGGAGGGGAAACGTCGCCGTGAAGCGCCTCAGAATGGCGGAGGGAAAGGAGAACGCGTACCTCGTCGAGGCGGCCCGGCGGATGGACCAGAAGAAGGCGGAAACGCCAAAGGAAGCCCAGGACAGCGGCTACTCCATGTCGCTGCTCAAAGGGATCCTCGCCAGGGCTCAGGCGTCTATTGCTGCAGCTCCAGAAGCGCCCGTGGCGGCCAAACCGATCGAAGACACGCGAGAGAAGTGGGCAAACTACAAAGCCGCCCGGAAAGCGTCCGCTTGATTCATTTGTTCAATAAAATCAAAATTCAATTTTCTCGATTTCTCAGCGCACACAAATCACTTTCTCCCTCCGTTCCCCGCTTCAATCGCGATTCTTAATGATTGAGATCGTTTTCGTTCTGACGCACTCCAAAAAGGTCGTAAATGCGCAGATTCTCGTGTTTTCTCTCCCCATTGAGCGCAACATCGTCTCCCTTTCCGCGTTATTGGATTTGCGGTTGCAATTGTCGTCTTCCTTTACGATATCAAACTGGATCGGCGGTTCATAACTTCCCTCTCGAAATGTAATTCGTGGCGACAGCCGCCGTTCGCTCGCAGTGTTGCGTTGTCGTCGGACCGGTTTCGCGGTCTCTGTTGTGAATGCGCGAATATTGGCGCGAGAACAACGCGAATATCACTTCAGCGGGTGTTCCGATTGTGTAAACACGCGATTCCGCCGATCCTCCGCAGCGTTTAATTGAGTTATCCCCTCTCGGCGGTCTCTTCTCCTTGAAATTCCCACTTTCGGTACTACCACATGCACTTACGCGTCACGGTCATTCGTTACGGTAATCTGTAATTCGGGTAATTGATAGGTACACTCATCCGTGCGCCCCTCGCCGTGTCCGTTTCATCGCCGCGCGTTGAAAACGAACGACGACGGCCTTGACACTAAATTAGTTTCTGACAAATTGGAAATTCGAAGCGAATTTGGAATTCGCGCGCAGTTTGCTGAAGAACGATTGTCACGCGATGAAACTGTATTGCGGTGATCGATGCGCCGTTGTTTGGGATGCAAAATTATTCTGCTCGGTCAGTCAGGCCGGCGGTGCTGAATTGCGAATCGCACAAACCACAAAATCAACAGATTGTTTCATGCGGAAAAGCGCTGCAAAGACCTTCGTGGGTGGTCGCATCCGTTTGCAATCGGGAATCAGAAACCGCGGAATTTGTTTGCTCGCTTTCCAGCTTCCAGGAGCAACAGAACGCGCCTTGATTTGTCGACTTTTGCGCGCAATTTACTGACTAGAACAACGACTTGTGCAGCGGTTGTGGCTTGCTCCCACGGATTCATCAACCACGCAGACCTAAGAGGCTTAGGATTGATCGCATTGAGAGGATGTTGCACACGTGCACGACCCTCTAATTCCCAAAAAATCCTTCCAATCCTCGTCAATCCTCCCAGGCTCCATTCATCCATACCTCCACGAATCAATTCCGAATGAATATTCAACTCGCGTCACCGCCTCATGCATTCGAAATTTCAAATTAATCGCTGTTGAACCGCTTTTCCTCCACCGAATCGTAATCTTTCCATTTGTCTTCGCGCGTCCGAATCGATATTTAACGAAAGTGCACGCCTGAAGGGGGCGAAGAAGCTAATGAGCACCACCGCTTCGCTTAATTGTAACCGAGAGCGACGGAATCGCGATTGAAACGTCAATTTCCGGCTTTCGAGATGTTTGGCGGCGATTAGTGGCCGCCAGCGGTGGTCGTCGCTGCACCCGGCTGACCGCACACCGCCTAACGCGAGGGTCCCTCGGAGTCCATCTGGAAGTCGACGGCGCCAGATGTCCCGCGACGCGATTATGCGGACGCGGTGTTCGGATGTTTATTCGTCATTTGCATAATTTGAAGCGAAAGTCGACGTTCGATTCGGCTGCCGCGCACAAGCGGCGTTTTTTGTGTTTGGATGGATTTTAGTCAAGAAACAGGGCGTTTTCTGTGTGTCCAATTTTATCAGGTTTACAGGTTGATTTTGAGGAATTTAGATGATTTGCACGTGTTCCGCGGCTTGAAATCACTCGAGAAAACAATGAAAATGCACGAAAAACAAAAAAATTCGTTTTTTGAGCTTTTGTAAACGTGTTTCTTGCTGTACAGGTTGAGTCGAGCGATTCTGGTACTTTCTAAGACGATTTGCACTATTCTGCAGATTTAAAATGCACGAAAGGCGTTGCAGAGTTACGGTAATGCATTTTAATTCACTTTTCCCGGTCAAATTCAGTGAAATCCGCTGACTAAACTCTTGTTTTCTTCTGTTTGCGTTGTTCTGTTTGCAATTCAATGGATGCACCGCTATTGAAAACGTGTTTTCCGTCGTTTCAGCCCACGCGTTCTATCTGAAATCCTATTTTAATTGCCAAAAATGTCATCAACACAAAATTCACCTCATCTTCGCATCGCGCTCACGAGATCGCCCGCGCAAGAGCCCTGAACATTTAAAGAGGGGACGAACTACTGTCCACAAAGATTACGGTACGTTCCGATTTACATTGAAATACGAATTTCAAGAGGCCGCGCGTCCGTCCCTGCGCGCAAGTGTTCTGGACGGAAATTGTGCTGGAATGTTGCGAACAAGTGTTTCGCAACAAGCAGACCGAACAGCTGACATTTCCTTCTCCTCCCCTCAGCCTCCTATACAAACGCGAAAGCCCTCGAGCTATAATCCCTCCATTGCGCACTCCTAGCGCGTCGCTCGCTCGGTGCAACTGATTTCAATTAACCACAAATGAGATTAGTAAATCCCAGACCGGTTTCCCCCAATTTCCTTCCTCAAGAAGTCACTTTGCAACATCTAATCCCTCAACCGGAAAGCCGGGGACGTCGTCGGTTCGGTCAGCGCGCGGCGCTCCGCCCCGCGGACGTAAAATCAATTTTATTTTCTCCGCACACGGCGGGTGAATGGGGTTGCTGCAGACCTAAAAGGACTCCGACGACGTGTGGCGCCGTCGCGAGACGTCGCTAGCGTGCGTGTTGTGTCGGCGCGCGCTGTTTACGCGCACTTCGCTGCGATCCGACTTTCGGTAATCCGATATGTGGGTTAAGGGCGCCAAGCGCCTCCTGGAGACGTCAACCGGGTGCGAACAAACGATAAACGATTTGTTTGTTGAGAATTCGCCCCGCGCGCGCCGCTAATTTGTTATGCGACAAGTGAAGAAGCTCGTTGCGCTCGCGCCATCTGGGTATTCGAGTTACTCGCGTGTGGCAACAACAACGGATGCGCTGACCCGGTTGTGCGGTTTGGGTTTTACGTTTTGGAGTCATTTGCGGCCCCGGTCTGTCGGGATGTGCGAATTTGGAGGGAATCTTGAGTTTTAAGGCCAATTTTCAATGCCCCAATCGATTGCCACGGTTTGAACGACTTGATCAGTCCAAGAATCATATGAGCTAAAAGGAATTAGACAAATTCTTCCAACTTTTGGCCCATTTTTTGCTTTTTTGCGATTAATTTATCACTTTTTCATCATAATAAACCAATAAATTTGGACTGCGAGGGTCTTCGATGAACGAAACATCAAAATGGCTGTTTTTTAAACGGATTCCACGTGGCCATTGGCGAAAGAATGGAATCTATCAATATTATGCTTGCACAAAGAACACTCAACGCGCCGCCGACTCCACCGTGAATCACTCTCTCCTGCCGCTCTGTGTACGCGATGACTAAGAACACGCGATTTAGTGGTTTCCGCTTGTTTCGAACGTCCAAATCGCATTAGAGGGTGAGAATGAAGGAATTCGCCCCCCGAGTTCAGGGCAGAACACGATTAGAATGCACCTGTTTTGGTTTTAATCGGAATTCCGACACTCAAAGTGCACGCGCAGCGCCGCCACTCACGGCATTCGCCATTCTGCATGCGCATCGCTCAGCCAGCGTGTCGATCGTCTTCCTGTGAGTCACTCTTCCGCTCGCCGCAAGACCTTCGGCTTGTGAAGCCCGTGACAGCGTCACACGCGGCAATTTCGCGGAGGAAACCTGTTTCCATCGGTAATCGACGGTGTTTTCCCCCAATTGATCGTCGAAACGCACTTGTTCCGATGATTTAGCGTTTCCGCCACCTCCCTCGTCGCCCCCGAAGCGTCGGACAGTCGGCGGAAGCCGCAGTTCGACGTTTACCGACCGCAGCTGTTTTGCTTTAAGACCAACACATGTACGTTCTGTTTGTTATTAGCTTGCATGACGACTTGCGGCGGCGGTTAATGGGTCGTTGCGGGAGTTGATTCGCAAAGTGCACTCTTGAAACGCGTAGCGCTGATCGGAAATCGTGTTCAATTGGGTCACTTTTGAATTCCGAACCGTTTTACGATTTGATAACGATCTGTTTGGGTGAAGATGTCAAGCGCGCGCGTTCGTTTTTCGATTTGCCTTTTAGCGAATTCATATCTTCATGTTCTGCGTGCGGCAAAACGCTCGTTGGATTCTCTTGGACTCGTTTTGTCACGAAAAGTGAGAGCTGCAAGGGCTGCAGGCCTATATCGTTGAGTTTGGCACCGCGATTAAGGATTTTGGAGTCATTCAGAATACGATTGATTTGGGGTTTAGCTGCGTGAGCCGAGAGAGCTGCGGTGATCTTTGCCCATTTGAAACGTGTTTTTCATAATTGTGCTTTGAAAGATCCCTATTTTCAGATGTCCGTCCTGGTTGAATCCATTGCTGTGTCGGGTCTTGTCGGCCAAATCGTTCTGAGCACATTGGAAGACGGAAGTTTGGTCAAAGTTCGAATGACCCGAATGATTGATTGTGATTCCAGTTTTGCAATCGTTGAATGATGGACTTTGTTTATCACAATTTGCCACAAAAATCACCAAAACGCGGCTTTGGAGCTTCAAATCCACCCATCTCTGTGTCACTCGAACCCTCAAATCCTCGGCGTCACCGCTTTCCGATCAGAAAATATTTTTGTTTTCTTTTCCTAGCGAGCGTCGCGTCGTTAAACCCCGCGTTCGGTGTTTCAACTCACAAATCGCGTTGTTTTCGTGGCGAAACACTCTAGACGACTCTCGACCGCCGGGCAGACCAGGGCCCACCTCTCCCGCGGCTGTGCGACAGGGACAACTGTCGCCAACTGCGGTTAACCCAACTCTCGGGATGGCGCTGATCCGCATCGATCGCCGTCGGTCCACTCGCTCAGCGCGTCCATCCGGGGGCACTTCGCTCCCGGCAACTACTCCGCGACTCTTACTTACTTATTCATGAGGAAGCGCGCTTCGCGTGCGCGCGGCGAGTAAACAACGCGCGATGAAGTTCGGAGGGATGCTGTACTCTGGGTGGTCGGAAAACGCGAGGAGAGCCGCTTGAACTGGGTACTCAGGACCTTTGTTTTCATTAGCGACGCCGAGGAAAACATTTCCGCGCGAATTTGGAGATTTCCAGAGCGCCGCAGATCCAAAAATAGCTTTTTGAAGAGTGGAGCGCGTTTGTAGTCTCATGCAGCTGCATCCCTCGGAGCATTTGCCCTCCGCTGACTAAATCCAGCCATCCATCTCCTTGTATTCGAACTAATTGGAAGCGAAAACTGTTCCGGGGCTCTAGAAGCTTCTTGTGCATGCGCGTAGATGCCACGCGTAACCTGCTATTTCAACTAACATTCGAGAGAAAAATCAAAATTGTGAAAAACAAGTTCTCGCCTGACCCTCGAGAACCTTTGCGTTGACAAATCACTCATGTTTACAGCATTGAAACGGAGAATCCCGTTTCCCCTCGCCACTCTCGGCTTTTCGAACTCATTCCACGTTTCCCTCGACTGGCAACAACCCACAACAACTCAGTTCTGCGAATCCTCGCAGCCGATCCCTCTTCCGCGACCTCAATCGCGCGCTAAACGATTCCGCGCGCTCCATCGAAGCGAGAGGATCGCTTTCTCGCGTGTTTATTTGTCCGTTTTTATTTATTTCCGCCGTATCTCTCTGCTTTTCGTTGTTTTCGACGGCGCATTGAACCCCATAAACAACTTACTTAATCATAGCGCCTCGGCTGCCGAAATTCGACTTCGTTTGCTGCGCCGAGCGACGGAAACGGGCGAAATGAATCTTCGCTCTCTGACGAGAATGACATTTTGTTTTCTTTTCCCGGAATCGCAACGCGAAAACACAAAAACAGATGATGGATCCTCCGCGGAGATCAGTTCGACTTATTTCCCCCGAGGTTCTCTGGATTGCGAGGAAGCGAACGGAGGAAAGGGCATTTTGGGGTCAGCGGCGATCAGTTGACAGCGGGGCAGGTGTTCGCAACGCGATTAGCCGATGATCGATGAGAGTTGCGCGGCAGTAAAGGTTGGCGCCCGCAGTAAAACGGATTTTGTGAAAATTCCATTTTCCGACTGACTGGAAAAGCGCTGTTTGCAGCAGATCAAGGCGCCTCGATCCCGAAATTGCCGCGTTGTCCGTTCAGGGACTGACTGTCTCAATTTTAAGCGAAAACCTGACCGTCTCGGTCTTCTGCCATCGGCAAAACGTGTAAAAGTGGCCGCGATGCCCGAATTTGTTGTTATTTTGACAGAATCCGCTGTTCTCGGAGCGCCGCTTTTCAATGGGAGTTGATTGCAGACTGCGAAGGCCGCTCTGTAAACACAAACAACGCTTGACGGCTGCTGCTCTCCGCTTTTGGGGTTTTTGAGGACGGATAGACGAAAATTGAGAAAATCGGAGACTTTTTTCCTATTTTGCCTGTTCAACACAACCGCGGTTCTTCCCTTCAAGTGCGCATTTGCCCAAAACGGGTTTAAAAATATTTGTCTTCGAGATGATCGTCGCAATCCTCCAAAAACAGAATTTCTGTGATTCCGCGTGGCTGGGCGACAAGTCACAAACAAGCCAGCTTCCTGTGACAGTTCGTATCAATCAATCGCCGTAGGACCGGTTCCAACAGTGTGCTGACACAGATCATCTTTCTTGCGCTTAATCCGCAATTATCTAGCGCGCAATCTGCGCTTACACTTCTCAAATATTGACAAGCCGCATTCCTGTCGAATTCGAGCTTATCTACGCGTTAAACCTCACTTCATTTCGTGTGCGCGTGGTGCTGTGGTATCGCGGCGGGATTACCAAACGAGCGGGTGGATTGCGTTCCCGCCACCTCCTTCGCTTTTTTTATTTCTGTTTTCCGTCGTCTAAAATTGGATTTTTCAATTAGTCTCCTCGTTATCAGCATGTCAATCACCCTCGCCGCTTCCATTCCTTTCAAGGTCGCCTCTGTCGAGCACCCGGGCGGCCAATTACAGCCCGAGAGTGCCGTCGTCGATCCGTCAATCACGCGCGCTTGTCCCCTGCAGCTCCACAGTGCACGCATACATATTAATTATCCTCAATCGCTTCCTTCCACTCGTCACGAATCCCCCGCTCGCGCGCTCATTATCCCCAAATTCCATTTTGCCACCGCCTGAAGGCAAATCCTCCCGTCCAAGTGCGCTTTGTCCGTCGTGTCGAGACCCGCGGTGGGAAAGAAACCCCAATTAAGTCGGCCCCTAATGCACTCGCATTTGTCACTCCGCCAAACGCCGTCGGCGGCGCCGCCTTGAAGAGCAACAAAGTACAGACGGCGCTGCAAGTTTGCGGATCGATTGTTTCGTTTCATTTTCTTCCAATAAGCGTGTGACGTGCGCTCGGCTTGCAACGCGCGCAAGAAGACGCGAAGGAGATTGTTGTCGCCGCGAAAGCGACGTTTTTGATTTATCGTTGACACGAAGGAACACTTTGTTGTGGTGTCACCGTTTTTTTGACGACGAACGTGTGCGAAGCGGGCCTTTTGGAGCGTTTTGGAGCACTCTGTACAGTCAGCTGGCTGCTCCTTGGATTTTTTATTTCAAAAATCGGCTTTTCGCGCTTTGATTTGGCCAGACGAGCGCGATTATTGCCGCAGGACTACAGTAAGCCGTGCAGATCTCCCTTTTTTCTTCTGATTCCTCCTCAAGTGCTTCGGAAACATTTATTCTGGAAAACGCGCAAGAAATGAACGTTGACAGCCATAGATCCTGAATGATCAGAGAGCGAGCAAAGCGCGCTGCGTTCTGCTCCGGACCACAGTTGAAATTGTCCCAAAAACTCTGGATTTTCCCGTTTTGTGTCTTTGTTTACGCTCCACACGCCATACAACGTGCTCATCGTGCTCAGCGTGCTAATCGCGTCTTAGAAGTTGCATTGTTCCACGTCTGCGTGTTGCGATTCCGAGCGCGCGCGCGCGTTGTTTGCGTTTCGACTCTCTCAAGTCGTCATCTTATCACTTCAGATAGCGCAGTGCCTTCGCCTCCTTCCTTGTTGACAGACGACGAACGAACGCTCCGCGTGTGCTGGAGATGAACGTTTGATTATCGCCTGAAGCACCGAGAAGAACCCTCGTTCGGAATATTCCCCTCACTCGCTTTCTTGATCGTCGCCCCCAACGAGGAACGCACGATGGCGGACGCCCAAGTCGCGCACCACCATCACCACGACGAACACAACAAACGGTGAGAGATTCCCACAGTCCGTTAGGCGGTGAGAACTGCGCTGCCTCTGCCACTGCCATATGGCTGCGGGGCGCGAAATTGAGGATGACGACGGTGTTTGTGTTTTTCTTATTGTGCGAAACGCAAGGGAGAGGCGAGGAGGTTAGGTGGCGGCCGAGGCGTTTCGGTAATCTGAGATTTCGGCGATCGATTCGCTAGTTTTTCGCTTTTGATCACCGCCCAGAGGCGACTTTTTGCGTTTTTGTGCGCTCTTCGCGGAAATTGCGTTGAAGCGCATTTCCGTGCCGCAATTCGCTTACCAGCGACTCGAATTCGATTAGGAAGTGGCGCATGTTGCACGTTGCGCTTTCGTTGGAGTTCTGGAGAGAGGCGAAGCCATGTTTGCTTGCGCGCAGCTGCTGATCGGAGCTGGAGATGATCGGAGCTGGAGCCTGGTGAAATTTTGACTGATTTTTGAGCTTCAAAGGCCCGTCACCTTTTTGTAAAGTTGAGATTACGAAATCTGAGCAGAAATTTGACCAAAAAATTGCGAAAACAAGCCAGAAAACAGAAATAAGCCTCAGAGGCAAAAAGCGGTTCTCAACATGCCACCTTTTCGCTTGGTGCGAAGTTGCAAATTTACGGTTTCGGCAGGTTATCAGTCGGATTTTCACTGCAAATTTGTGGTTTCTGGCTTCCTACACAACGTATCAATATCGCCACGTCATTTTCCTCAATTTTCTCCTCCAAAACGTCATTTTTCGCCGAAAATAAACGTTTTTTGAGTTGCTCCGTTCCACCTTCCGCCACGCGCTCGCTTCCTCGAGTGTTAAATTGAAAAGCGAGCGTTGCGGCTGCAGCGGAGAGGGCAGAAACACGGCTGGTTTGTTCTCAGGGAGACCGGCTTCGTGCAGGCATGACGCGACGTGCAGCCTCAGTGCATTCAATCGCCTCCTCCGCCTCCTTTCTTCGAGAGTTTGTTTCATCGGATCGATCGCGAAAAGCGATCGCCTCGCTGCAAACTTCCCGCCATTCATCCTCCGGGCGGCGGAAGGACGTTGTTGATCTCGTTTTCATGTCGTGTTTTGCGGTTTCACGAGTTGTAAATTGGGGCGTTTTGAGGGTTCTTTGTGTGCAGAGCACGTTTGCACTGATTTTGACGTTGCATTTCGAGCAGATGGAGCCAAATTGGCGAACTGCGAGGTCGCCCTCGCCATTTGGTCAGCGATTTGGATCCCGATTGCCCTGGTGTTTAGCAAAACAGCTCGAAATGATCGCAAAATTCATTTCTAGAGAGGATCGAGGTCCGGTGATCTCAGTTTTTTGGCGTTTTCTCTAAAATATAATTTCAAAAATAGGAATTCGATTAGTTTTGATTAGTTTTATAAGCGCAAATCCCTCAGAAAGAGCCGGAAAACCGGTAAATTTCAGTGTCAGCGCGCTCGCCCATGACATTGACTGAATGCTTTTCTTTTTCCGGCTTTTCCGTTGTCTGCAGCACTTCAATTCGATTTTCCTAATCATCTTAGTAGTGAATGTGGAGTTTTCAAACCACTTGAACGACTCGTTTGGCTTGAGGGTCTTCGTTTTGCTTCGTTTTTGCTCCAAATTCCAATTTATGACCATTTTTGTTGAATCGAATCTCTTTTTTGGATCAAATGTAACTAGACTTTCAGTCTGAGACGATTCTCAGACGAGACGCGCCGATCCTCCTCGACCGGTTCATCCGCAACTTTCACTCCGCGGGGCGCTCGTCATCCCAACACTCGAAAACTCAACTTTACGAGCCTCGCGGCGCCGCGCCCACGGCTGTTTTCAAAACAAGTTGATCTCGGCAAAAAGGGGTAAAGTTCGCCCCTAATTGCGCCTCCCCGCCACGCACCCCCGAAGACCGCTCATCTCCGCGGTCTTCGTGAAGCACAAATCAATAGAGTCGTCTTCTCGGATCCCATTTTAGCCTCAAAAAAGTCCCCCAAATCCCCCTGCGACGGCTTCTCCTCCCACTTCTCGACGCTCGCGCAGTCCCAAAGGGAATCCGTCGCTTCGCTGCAATTTGACGACACGAATTAACGCAACGAGCATTTCAGAGTGTCTTTCGGCGCCGAAGATCAAGTGAAGATGATCGTCTACGAAGAGGGACCCATCGAGACCACCGTCGTCCACAGCTCCTACACCAGGTTCGTTCGAATCCGCGGTTCGTTGGTCGCGCACGCGTTTGTCTTCGTGAAAAGCGAATTCGCGAGGGAAACGGAAGCTCAAGAGACGAAAACAAAAGCGAAAACGACGAAAACAACTTGAACGCCGCCACGACTTCTTTCTGCGCATATGTAGTTTGGGAAGAGGCGCGCTGTCGGAAATGGCGATTTTGTTGATTTTGTGCAAAAAAACAGTTTTTTAAAAATCGATTTTCGCTGATTGAATTCGTTTTTTTTTTTCGAATTCTGAAGCGCTAGTAAGCACTAATGCAAAATACTAAGATCAACTTTCTTGCTTTGTCGCGTTAGCTGAGAGGTAACTGCGTTGTCTTGAATTTTGCTCTTCAAAGTTCGAATCGCGCCGGCGCCGGATTTTCCGTTTCAATTTAAATTGTTTGCACTCTTTTCTGCGCGTTTTCCGCTAAAATTCCCCCAAAATGAACTCCCTCATTTGTTTACGACTTCCGATCGACCCGATTAGGATCAATTACCTCCAACTGCGCCTCGCAGGTCATCTGCGCCGTCGCTAATCGCCTCACCAGCCTGTTGCGTCCCTTCGTGGGTGGTCGCGGGTGATCTCTGCGCGCGCGTGCGACAAAAACATCTCAAACGACGATTTTCGGGGACAAAAGCGTTATCCTCACGCGGCGGTCGCGCGCCGCGATCGATCGCTCGGCGCTCTGTAGAGCGCGCGCGAAAGCGACTGCACATCGCTGAACGAGATTCGAGGCCCGGGCCATCCGCCGCACTCTCGCCGCCGTCGTCGTCGCCGACTACCAATAGTCGGACTCAATGCGCGCGAGAATGCGCGCTTTTGGCCCCGCAGCACGAAGATGACGCCGCGCGCATCATCTTCCTTGTCGGTCGCGAACACACACGACGACTCCGACGCCGAGTGTCCCCAATATGGATTAGGATAAGCGGTGGTGGTGGTCGTGTGCTGTTACGCGGCCGCGACTGTTCCCTTTTTTATGACCATTTTTGCGGTTTTATAGCCCCCGAATGGTCTTCTTATTGGTGGGTCTCAGCGCGATGTGCACGGAAGCTGCTTATTGGGAATTTATGCGAAAAAGCATCTTGGCGTTGCGATATGATCTGTTTATCCTTTTTTTGCATTTTAGTTTAGTGGCAAACTCATTTTATTTTGTTTTTCTTCATTTTTAAGCTTCCGATCCCCGAATCCTCTCTTCAATTTTTCATTTCCACCCAAAATCTTCCCCCATTAGCTTTTGATGGCTTTCAACCTCATTTCGCACCGCCAAATCGTCCATTTCTGTACCCAATTCTGCCCATTCCCGTCGGGAGCGACTTTCCGACGCTAATGCGCACAAAGGGCGCCCATTATCCTCGCGTTTTTCCAAATAATTACCGCCATCTGCTTCTGTATTTGCCTGAAGCAACGCCTCCCTTCCCGCCTCCTGTGGAGGCGGCTGCGCGGCGCTCGAATTGAGCGAAAATTCGATCGCGCGACACTAATTGGCCGCATGCAATTCTGATGTTCTTTGCGCGCGAGCGCGTTCTCTGCGCTGGTCGCTTTTCCGCCACTCCGTAACGCAGGAATTGTCTGTTTTAGCGAAGTCGGGACTCCGAGCAAAATCAGAGTGACTTCCACCGAGAACAACGACTCTCTGGTGCCCACGCAGATCTCGCCGCCGCAGCAGATCGAAGAGATTCGCCACGTGCCTGTTAGTCCGCCGCTGCCCTCGTTCGTCAAGTAAGAAACTCGCTTCTGTAGTTGTTAGGCGTGCATGTCGCTTGGAGTGATTGTCGTGCGCTTTGCTAACATCGAAATGCTGGAAAACGACTTGGAGAACGGACAGATGGTCCATTTGAAGCATGAACTCCTTGATTAATGGGTTTTCCGCGAAAGTGCAACGCCTAAAAACAGAGTTTTTCAATGAATTTGCACTTTCGAACGCTAATCCTAGTTTTGAGTGCTGTGTGAACGTGCGCTTGTAGTTCAGTGGTTTCGTGTCGATCGGAATGCGTTCACAACCGCCTGTCCTCATTTTATTGTTGTTGTTCTGCTTCTGTGGCGTGTACCGTAACCCGCATCGTTCTCTTAAACTTGTTACTTTCAGGCGAATGGAGCAAGAGAGCACGGAGAACCCGTTCCGCCCGGAGGAGGTTCTCTACCACGAGGTAGACCCGATCGTCGAGGCCTACCGTACCAAACCGTACCCGCCGTCAAACCCCAGTTCCCCGGTGAGTTCGCCGACCAAGAACAATCGCCGCGGGAGCGGAGGAGCGGCGTCACCGGCGTCACAAAACGGAAATTCTGTGAAGACAGAAGAACACGCGCGTCTGATCCAGTCGAAGACCGTGGAATCGGCAGGTCGCGGCTCGAACGGCGAAACTCCCGCCACGAAGAAGGGAGGCGTCGCGCTTCCCGACCACAACGACGTCGCGGCGCCGGTGCAGAACGGCGAGCAGCCGGGCAAGGTGGAAATGGTGCACATCGACGAGAAGAAGAAGAAATGCGCGTGCTGCTCGGTGCAATAGACGACGCCAGAGCAGCGCAGTAGAGCAGAGCACTTACAGTACCCCTACCGTAGTCTGATTGAGTTGAGATGACAGAGTACATGTATACAGTAACGCGGGAGTTCTCCTTTCCTCCACAATTGTTTATTTTTGTTGTTGTTTCCACCGCCCACACACATCGACACAGCAGAACACACACAGAGATACCGTAATCCTTCCCACCACCACCATACACTACCGAACACAGAGTTTGCTTTCCGGTTCGCGAATCTTCTTCCTCGTCTTCTAGTCCTTTCTCTCCTCGCTTCGCTTTATCAGATCTACCGTAACCGCATAATTCGCCTACCGTATCACTTTGCCGCTCCGCTGACCACTTTCCTCTCACACAAATGCAAGAATACAGTATATTATGATTGATTGTTGAGCCAAACGATTGAAAATGGAATAAAGTTTAATGAAATGGTCCCGCAGCGATTGCTGCATGAAGCTGCGGCTAACGAGATTAGCGCGTTGCGGAGATGGACACAATCGAGATTGTTTAAGGCGATTACGAGGGTGAAAGCGAGATGACGGAGATGAGATAATCGAATTGAAATGCAGACGGCCAGGTTCGCTGTTGTCGTTGGGACCGGCGAGCTTGATGAGCGCGCACGGAGTCGGTTCGGCGATTGATCGCTGCTGGAGGAACGAACTTTTATCAAATTGGTCTCGATCCGGGTCACATAACGATTCCAGTCTGCGAATGACAGAAATCCAGAGTCAAGCAAAATACCCATTCTCTGCAAAAACACGCGGTTTTACGCGTGTTTTTGGCATTTTTGAGGGACTACCGGCTGCTGAGTCGACGATCCGGACGATCCGGAGCATCTCGCGCATCGCAAATTCATCCGCCGCCTCGTTCCAATTCCTCGTGATCGCGTCACGAAGCGCGTTTTCGTCGTCCGCGTGATTCGCCGTCTTCGCGCACGCGAGGACGACGTTTCCGCTCGGCATCTCCGCCTTCAGGCAGAGCGGGAAGTAGAAGAAGAACGCGTCCAGCACCTGAACAACGTGATCGTCGGCTTCTCGTGCGGCGCTCACCCTCCTGAAGTACTTTTCCGTGTGGCCGGACCTCGCGACGACGTTCAGGACGACGACGCCGCTCCTCGGAAGCGCGTCGCTGAAGTCCGCGGCGGTTCCGCGCTCCGCGAACGCCGCCGCGGGACACGTGGCGTCGCGGTCGTGGAGATCGCACGCGTCCACGAAGATCACATCAAACTGGCGACCTACCTGAACGGTGATTACAGGCGCGCTCTCCTCTCGCGGCGCTACGGTACCGCTCGTCGCCGCTGCGCGGAGAAAGTCGATTCCGTCCGCGATCTCCGTTTTCCGCTTCGAATTCTCAGGGACGCCGAACCACGCGTGCGCAATGTCCGCGATCGTCCTCTCGCGCTCCACTACCGTAATCTCAAACTGAAAATTGCAAGATCAGGGACTGTGGCGGTTCCCAAGCGCACCAGCGGTCTGTGGAGGTGGAGGAACATGTCGAGGACGCCGCCGCCGAGGCCGATCGAGAGGATCGTCGCGCGGGGGGCCGGAAACGCCTCCAGGGCGAAGGGAATCGCCGTCATCACCGCCAAGTACTGCGCGAGGATTCTCGAGTGGTCGACGGGCCACTCGCGGCTCGGCGACGAGTCGTTCTGCACTGAAATCGCTCCTTTAGAGCCCAAAACTCGCCTTTGCACTCGCTTTTCAGCGCGACGCGACTGAAGTGACTTTCCGCGTCGGATTCCTCGGTCGCCTTCTCCGATCGCAGCATCCGCCACGCCTCCTCCCTGAATCTCGCCGCTCAAACCGAGGAGTCCGCCTCTGTTACCTCCGCCAGTCGACGAAATCCGAAACCACGAAGCAATCGGCCGCGTCCTCCACGCAGATCCGATCGATCCGCTCCAAAGTCGGCGTTTCCGGACTGCGCAACGTGTGTGGCCGCGAAACCATCGCGAATCGCAAGTAAAACTACAGAAATCGACCGAGATTGAAGAATCCACAGTAATCCTACCGTAATCCACAGTACAAGTAGGATGCAAGCGGCGATCAACGCGTTTCTCGAGAAAAACGCCGCCGGAATCCTGCGAATCCACGCGGATCCGCCGCGATTGCGTTTCTCGACGAAAGCGATCGAATCGGAAGTCGCCATCGCGCTCTCGCTCGCGGGAAACGTAAACAACTCTGAATATTCCAGTCGACAACTCGTTTATTCGCTACACAACCCTCGACGGACTCAGCGGCTTGCTGCCGCCGCCCAGCGGCTCCTGCGATCGCGACTCCCGCAGCTCCCGGGTGCTCTTCAGGACTTCGGCCGAGTTGGCGGCCTCCGAGCGCCTCTCCTTGCCGCGTTTCTTCAAGCGAATCGCCTTCACCGCTGAAACCGCGCGATCAACAACGGAAATCACGGAAAACACTCACTGTTCGGGTTGCGGGGGTTCGGGCCGCGTTCGTAGCGGCGGCGGTGGACGTGCAGCGCACGCAGGAGCTTCGTGGCGTTCGCTGACGAAGGGACGCCACGGGATGCACGGGAGTTCGACGGCGCAGATGCCCAGGAGGCAGAAGGAGGCGATTCCAAGCACAAGGAAGGCGGGGGAACGCGCCGAGGAGTCCGACGCGCGTCCAGAACATCTTCGCCTCGTGTCCGGCGTCGTGCGATCTGTTGATCGCGACGTTTGTGAAGACGTTCGCTCCCTGAAACGAGGATTACGAGAGGAGAGAGCGGAGATTCACCTGGAGAACGCGCTGCTCGGCGCCTTCGATTCGAAGCGCCAGCGAGAGGAAGATAATCACCAGAAACGACCGCATTCCGCGCGCATTCACTTCAAAATGAAGCCAAAGCAATGCTCCGGGCCGAAGCGGACGCCGCTCCGCTCCATTTAAGCGCCTCGCGTCCCTCGGAAGCGCCAAACATCTGCGGAAGCATCGCCTTTCCGCAATGGCCAACAACCAGATTCTCCCTCTTCCTCGAGAGTCAGCGGCTGATGAACGAAATCACCGCGAGTCTCGTCAAGGAGAACGCGATTTTGAAGTCGCAACTTCTGGAATCCGAGGCGCGACGAGAGGAGTTTGCGGAGTGCTTCGACGCGGCCGTCAAGGAGCAGACGCGCCTTGAAGTCTGCGTGCAGCAGCTGAAAAACGA
>MQUG01003100.1:0-17231 GCA_007213375.1 Steinernema feltiae | reverse complement strand
AAATGGGATCGTAGAACAATATTCAAAAAATACAAATTGTTTTAATTGAAACAAGACGATTATTTAAATGCAGTCGTCATTGTAGTGCATTTTATAAAACTGTAAACTAACGAAACGATGCCAATTCACAGTATTAAACCCGACATCCGCAATTCGTGGGGGCAAAAAAAAAGAAAACATTCCGAAGAAACCGGGCCAATTTAAATACATCAAAGAGCACACATTCTGTATCCAATTAATTCGTTCACTGTTACACAAGCCGGAATGAAATGGATCATTGGGAATGTACTCAAAAATACTAAAACTGTCATCATCGTGGTGCACTGAGACAGACATGCGTTGAAATGTTTTTGTAAAACACCATTAATTATTAAGATCTACGAAAATAAATGGATTTTTAACAAAATCAAACTAAACTAAGAGACGAAGGAAAAACTTGCCAATTTACCACGACATTTAAATGTCATTTCAGTTGTTATTTACAACATCAAACAGACTGATAACTTAGATTGTCGTATACGTTAAAGTATCTAAAGGAGTCGCCGTAAGAATGAACGTTTTGTAGCGTTTAATGACCCAAAACTCAAACTAAACATTTGCAGCTTTATGACAGAAACAAACTGTTATTTTGACAGAATTAAATTAAATTAAATTCGATTAATTTAAAAATTCATTTAAAAATTTCAAGTGATTCCATATTAGACTGTCTTGTCTTGAAAAGCTGTGCCAGGATGACCGCAAATCTGAATGTGAATTTTCAGTGTAATCGGTTAACACAATCTCAAAGTCTAGACAGAACTCTGCCACCTAAAAAAAAGTTGTGGTCGCTTAGCAACTAAATTCTAAGCCTTCCTTCACGTTTTAGAAAAATCAACTTTTGAATGCACTATATCGTAGATCAAAACGTAGAATCGGGAATGAAACTCGTAAAGTTAAGCTAAGAACGCTGTGAACTGAAGAAATTGAATTTTCATTTCATTTTTCTTAACTTTGCTTGTAGCAAAGTCGCAGGAATAAAAATAAAATGTGTTCAATGCGTGTTCCACTAAAGCATCTTCACAACTTATTTGCCTTTTTCAAATATAAACTGGAGAACGGCCTGCAACAACAGCAACCGGTTTCCAAACTGAGCAAATACAAGCAGCTTCATCACGCAAAAAAAAAACGTTTTGAAGCAACTTCTTTTAAGCTAAGTGGAGTTTTGCGAACACCCTCAAAAAACAAGGCAACGCACTTTTGGCATCCCTGCATATTTGTAGCTGTTTGCAGATGAAAAAATAGTAAATGGTTTAGCGCAGAAACTCATGTCCAAGCGCATGTCGTGAATGCTTGGATTACAGACAATAAACAAATGTAAGAAAAATTATTAAAACTTAATAAATAAGTTTAATAAATTAGAACTTATTTCTTAGTTTGATCAAAAGCTATGCTATAGCCAGTGTGAAGTTTGTAACCGTTACAGTAAAAAAAAGCTTACAGACAAAAACCAAATTTTAAAAATTATTAAAATTATAAAATTTATTTATTAAAATTTTAATAAAATTTTCCATTTATTTATTTTTTAGTTTGTTCAATAGCTGCTTCGTTACCTCAAATATGCTGACTTTCTCCGCCAGATCACAAAATCTTGTTGATTGAAGCAACTTACTTAATTTGTTGCTTACTGTATTTGCTAGCCTACGAAATGCAAAAATTTTAACTATTCTAGCTATTCTATTCTATAAAAATATTCTAACTTTGGCGACTACTCATTTTATTTCGTTCCTGTTATCAAAAAAAAACAACTTGTGCAGACAGTTTTAAGCTAAAAGACGAAACCATTAAGAGTTGGGAACGATGAATACTTTCAAAAATGCTGTTATTGTTTGGATTTGAAAAATACTTGTAATTTTGCTTAGAACCGATTCGACAAAATTTTCGACTTTTTAAAAAATTTAAAAGTTCAAACGTGAAACAACTCGTCGAAAACGTTGACAAAAGCAGCAACAAAACAAGCATCTGTCGACAACTATTTCAGAGATGTCGACAACTAATTCAATTTAGATCTAATTCAGAGATCGCAAATCAAATTACAATGAAAATAGGAAAAAAGGTCGCAAAATTGTCACGTACGGCAAAGGTGAACAGTAAATCAACCGTAATACCACACAATACACGGAATACGAATAATTAGAACATAAACACAGGCTTTTTAACGTTGTTGATTTCTTTGACTCATTGAAGAAATTTAAGCACACAACTTCAACACTTCAAAAAAAAAAGCTTAGTTATCCGAAGACAAAGCGCTTGATAATCCGCGACCGCACCAACCACCAAAAATATTAGAATTAGGAAAGCCATGATGAGCTTTGAATGCATTCAATTGTGAACCAACCAAATGTACAGGTTTAGGTCTAAAATATGTTCGTTTTTTTGATTAATTAGCTTGGCGAAACTTTCCCCAAAAATTTAGTAAATAAAAAATAATGGAATTTATAAAGTTGGTAAACTAATCGTCCGTTTTAGACGTTTTAGAGCGGCAATCCGACTCTCAAAAATCTTTTGGACCTTTTTATCTTCTTTATCGTTGGACCATATAATCCCGCGACCGCTGGCTAACAAAGTTGTCTAATAAAAACGCCTACGATGCGCAATTCGGCTGCATTAAAATTCAACACTAAAAATCTCAAACAATTGTTGTAAGCCTCAAAGACCAATAAACATATGCAGATGTGTGTGTCAGTTAAAAAGGTGAAAAAACTAGCCGGAAAATCTATTTTTTTATCCTCCGTTAGCAAGATAAAGATTAGCTATAAATCTTTTTCACAAAAAAGCTATAAAAAAGTGTATTTTTTCAATTGGTTAGACCGTTTCAGCGACTGAATTAAAGCATCGTTAACTCGTTCTTGTTGCGCTGACATGGGTCAAGTAAAATATGAAAAATAAGTTCACATATTTTAGTTCAACGAAGTTAAAGAATATCATTTAAATGTCAGGAATAGAACAAAAAAAAAGATCAGGAAACTACGACCTTTATCAACATTCAAGGACAAAAGAACGTACAAAGAACGTACTCTTACAAAAAAAATTGCAAGAAAAACTAATCGATAACCAACATTCACAAACAAATAATTGAAACAAACAAAAGGTTGGTTTGGACTACAAAAAACTGTATTTCTTCATAGTTTTCATTTTTCTCATAAAAAAACAACACGTTCTTCTAATCAACTAACCTAATTGCCTATTGCCGAAAAGACGATGTGGCCGCCTCAAACTGCACTTGTTGGCCTAGTGAGTGAAATCAAAAATAAACTCAAAGGTGGTTCGTCGAAAAAGTGTAGAAAGGAGTCGTCGAAAGTCGAAAAAGTGTAGACAGGAGGATGCTCGCCCGTTGCCCGAGTGATGATAATTATTGATCGCAACAGAGGGCGCTCTTTGACTGGAAACCAGAAAACAACATGAAGAAGAAAGTCAGATCATGAAACTAGTTGATTCGTAACGTTAAAGGATAAAGAACACAAAGTCCAACGGATATAACTACATAAAATTTCAATTTTTTTCATTCTTCTAAACAACCTCATCGCCTGAAACAGGGAAGACGAACCAAAAAAAACCCTCTGCACGTTACATGACAACATTTCTCCCTTTGCATTCCTCCAAGCACGTTTGTCTAAAAATTACTAAATTTAAACAGAAAAACTGGCGTAATCGTCAAAAAATAGTTGATTGAGGATCACCCATTGCTGACCAAAAATAAAAACCAAAACTTTTCTTATAATTATGAAAATCTAAAGATTAAAATTAAAAATTTAGCATTCAAATTCATTTAGTTTGACCGTGATAAGGACGAGGAAATCACGGGCGCGATATGCATTTTATTGAACTTGGTTTGTTTATTTTCGTTCAAAAATGCAAAGTGTTTGACGTTCATTAATGCATGAAATTCCAAATTAAATTAAGTGTTCACGTCAGGTGCTTAGAATGGCTTAGATTGTGCTTTGTTACGAATTTAATGTTCCACGAGAAGCCGTTCAAATTCAAAACAGTGCGCACCGATAGATTAAAATCGAAAAAATTGAGAAATGTCAGCCTCATCTCAAAAATTCCTTGCCACAGCTATGTAAACGCTGAAGGTTCAAACAGGTTGAACAGGATTAAACAGGCTAAAACTTTAATGACGGCGCCGTTGGCACAGAACAACGCGATTCGCATTTTATTGAACTTGGTTCGGTGGGTTCAAAATCAGCCCCAAAAATCAACATAAAGTAAAGATCATGGAACTAGCTGATTCGTACACAAAGTCGATCCTTAATGTAACATTACTTTTCACTAATCTAAACAAAGCTAATCGCCTGAAACAGGAGCGACGAAAACCAAAAAAACCCTCTGTACATTATACTAACACTAGAGCACTGTACTAGCATTACTCCCAAACGTTTACCGTACAATTACTGACTTGAAACAGAACAAATGGTTTCTACCATATCCGCCACAAAACAAATTATTTTTAAAATTAAAGATTCCTAATTCTGAGCACTATTTTTTACTGCTGTACTGCTGGTTCGCCATGTCTTCGAGCATTTTTAACAGCTACAACATCCGCTTGTTTTCTTTGTTAAAGTCTTGTTTCAAAAAATTCAAAGCCTACGCTGCCAAATGTATATTTAAAATTGCCTTTGAAGGTTGACATTTGAAAACTCTATCGTAGAGACTTCAACCGGGTCAAGATTGACAAACAACTTGCATGAGGACGCAAATTAGGGCGCAAAAGAATGCCAAATAATTTCAACTACAAATTTTAGCATTTTTAATTTCAACTGTATGAGCTCCTCGAACTATGAAAGAAATCAAACAGATTCAGACTTCCAAAAGGGGAGCATCTATTTGTTGGGATGGACGCAAAAATGAGAATTTTATTCGAGAAAATGAGAATTTTTTAATAATGAGAAAAATTTAAAAAGACAAAAATTACCAAAAAACCCAAAAACCTGAATACCACCAAAATTTATTTGCGATTCTGAACGAGAATATAACGATGAAAACGTAGAGTCAGAAATGAAACTCGTAAACTTAATCTAAGAAGGCTGTGAACTGAAGAAATTGCATTTTCATTTCATTTTTCTCATCTTTGCAGTCGCTTGCAGAACAAAAATAAATAAATTGGTATTGAAGTTGGAGGAACAAAAATAAAAAGTTCAACGCTAGTTTTATTGAGCAAGCGAGAATACTTTGACAACTTTGCGAATTGTCCGAAAACTACAATGGAGATCGGCTTGAAACAAATAGCAACTGGGTCTTTAGAGCAAATGCAACTTGATCACTGGACTTTTTGAAGCAACTTCTCTTCATGCCATTAAAAGAAACCGCAGTAATCTAGCGATAAACAATTCTGAATTCTGAACGTCGTAAAGACCTGCAAAAATCAATGAAACCTTGCTGGCGCCAATTAGTTCAGATAACCATTTGTTTAAGGCTCTCAAATTAAGAGCAATTACAGTTACTCAAAGCACTAAACATCTGAAAATCAAAATGAAGATGCGGGACAGAGGAATGCAACAAATGCTTGTTTCTGTTGTTTAGTCGGCTCGTAGTCAAAAATGACGCACGTGTCTGATAGACCAGACCGTTTGAGCAGTCTGGACAAACCGTTAATCCAACGACTGGACTAGAACAACAACAACGGCCACTCCAAAAATATGAAAATAACGAGCAATTTAGACTTTCCAAAGAAAGGACTCTAATGCTCGATTGCAAAAAAAGTAGAGAAATAAAGACAAAATGCTGCAAAAGTCGTTCCAAGAATAATGACCTGTGAGAAAAATTAAAATCAATTCTGGCTCTTTACTACACTGTTTGATCGCTGTGAATTGTTGGACGTCATCCAAAATATGAAAATAACGAGCAATTTACAGTTTCCAAGAAAGGACTCAAATAAGAGCAAATTAGACTTTTAATGGTTTATGCTTCAAGGCCGTGATTGTGATTGAATTTCCAGAAATAAATACCTCGTAGGTAAAATTAGGTAAAATTCATAAAGACAAAATAATTACCTCAGAGATCACGCAGAATTTTAATTACTGGAACGTCGCTTGACTTGCTGCCTTGACAAGTTGACAGAAGAAGCAACAACATGTATTTTCTTCCGCATCATTTCATGCTTCTGTCTATTCCTGAGGAAGTAGTGACGAATAAAAAACAAAAAATTGATTCAAAGTAGTTCGGAGACTTGTTCTACAACATAATACCACAAAAATTAACAACTACTTTAGGATCTTTACTTTACAGTGCGAAGCGTTTGAGTGCCTAATAACGGTATTGCGATGTCGCCAGCCTCAACAAACGCATTCATGATTAACACAAGAAAGTGAGGCGCGGAAAAAATCAAATTTCATATAACCGAAATACTTAGTCTTGCAACCTATATTTTGGCGTATAACATGATTTTACGACTACAAAGTTGCAAGGGAAATAACAAAGACGTAAAGTAAATCAAAGTGGACATGACCAGTTCTGAAAAAGATCACGCCAGAATTTTCCTATAGGGATGGTGATAAACAAAAATAGATTCTGAGTACTTTGTAGACTTGCTCCACAACAATGTTTTGCAACGAGAAACTGAACTCAAAAATAGATGAAGGACGATAATATGCTAGGAGAAATAGAAGGACGATAAAGAATAGAATTGCAATGGTTGCATTGTAACAAAATTAAACTACTTCTGGCTCTTTACTACACCGTTGGATCGCGTTGAATCGTTGAACGTTATCTGCATCACAAACTTTTAAATTAATAAGCAATTTACAGTTTTTAAAGAAAGGACTCAAATAACTCTAGTGACTGAAGAAGAGAAATAAAGACAAAATTCTGCAAGAGTCGTTCCAAAAATAATGGAGAATAAGCATCAAATAAGAATGTGTGTATTGAGCTTAAGCTACTTAAGCTAACGAATAGAATTGCGAAGTATACATTCCACCAAAAATTAAACAATTTTTATCGAATAGTATCGAAATCGAATAGTCAGTTGGGTGCAGGGGGACGACAATATGTTCATGCAAAAATTGACAAATTTGTCAGCTAATCCCTGAAGCATTCTAAACAAAACTTCACAGCTGAAAAATTGCGCATCAGAAACTCGTGCAATCGTGCAAAACGAGGACAAAATTGAGTGGAAACCGAATCTCACAACAAAAAAAACTAAAAGAAACATCATTACTTGTTGCACCTGAAAAACAAAACAATCTTGAGCCAAATCTGTTGTACCAAAAAAAATATTCAGAAAGAGTTGATTACGAGTTATTTTTGAGCTTTTCTTTAATGAATTACTCTGCGGATGATGAATAGGTTTTTTAATTTTGATTTTTGCTATCAATTGTGTCCATCATTATGGTCACATGCGGTTACATTGTCAAGTCTGAACTTTTATTTGTATTCGTTTTCACCTTTGTTTTTTTATTCCAGTCACTCTCAATTCATTCCGGTACCTGTTAAATCATTCCGGTCCCTTTTCTATAAAAGAGCCAAATTTCTATAAAACAAAACTAAAGAGTAAAATTGGTTTTACGTGAAGCAAAGATTACAGAAGATTGCGAAAATGGTGAAAGAATAAAATTCACAATTACGCACAATGAAAAAATTATTAAATACGAATGACAAAGTTCAAGTGATCAACGAAATTACTACGAGTCACCGAAATAAACGACCAAAACTTTGATAATTTGTGTAAATGGTGAAAACAATTAACCCGTTATCAAAAATATTTTATTCCGCATCATGCGCTGTAAGAAGCGCAATCGGAGCCTCTATTTTACTGTGATAGTCTCTTGATTTTTAATATAAAACTAAACAAATGAAAAGGTGCGACAAGGTCTAGAGTAATCTTTTTTTTTACCTTTGCGATTTTGCTTTTTTGATTTTTTGCCAGCAAAAATTAACTTAAACTTGCATTATTTAGCAGGGTCTCTTGCCGATGGACCCAAAAATTCAATCACACATTGCAAAACTTCTTTGAAAACTTTAGAAATTCTCTGTTCAACTTTGAAATAGCAATAATTGTCAGCTAATCACCAACTTTAGGTTCTCAGAGAACGGGTGCGGCAAAACAAAACTGTAAAGATGCAGTGAAAACAGAGATACCAGTTAATTGCCTTACCTGGATCCCTTTTGGCGTCCAGTAAAATTTAACAACGGCGAAGGCTTCTTGCAAAAACATTCATTTTTCCTTAAAAAGAAAAAGACTGTTTTAACCCCTCTGGCATTGTATGCAAGGACTCAAAAATTTGGTTTTTAGCGGTTTTCAACTTGTCACAAAAAATAACAGAGTTACATTAAACATAACCAAGTTATGATAACAAAGACGCTCCCTCCCTGTAGACTCTGATGTTTGAAAAATCCCTCTGGCTTCGTATGCATAAAAGCTGAAAAGCATAGTTTTCAGCATGAAGGCATCTTATCGTCTCAAAAAATTGTGTCCATATCTTCGCCAAGCTATTGATAATTTGTTCGAAAATTAGAAATTATTTGTTTTGGGTCTTTTGCGTCTACTTTTGGGTGTGACTAATAAGCAAAAAGATACTAATAGGTTTATGGAGCGTGTAATCACTTAAGAGAGCCTTTACATTTAATAACTTCTAGACCGTTCAGCTGTACGAACATACCCAAAAGTGGAAGGGATAACGCAGATAAGGCTAATAGCTAAACCAATTTCTTATAACGTGATCGGCATAATCCTCATACTGTGAACGTATCGGTTAGGTTAGACGGAGTAACGACAGCACAAAATTGCGTTTTTAGAGTTGAAGATTGCACCTCAGCTTTGGTAATACACCATGGAAACCCCAAAAAATGTCGAATTCCTATTCTATGCTGGGCTTGGGCTAAAAAATGAAGCAAAGTAACATAGGGTAGGCAATGTCGCCAGCTTTGATCATGAGCTGTTGGCAAATTGGCACTCAAGACACAAATTTGCACCTCGAGGGAGAATGCTTCAATATTTAACTATTCAAAATTAACAAAAAAATGTGACTGCGCTAGTTTGGGTAAACATTAAATTTAAACCGCCATTCAATTTGAGTTGGAAACGACCAAATCTTCCAAAAATGCTTTTATTCTTTGGATTTTAAAACTTTGAACTCTAAATTGAGCACAAAAATGGTCATGCCACGACTGGTGAGTAAGATTAAGGTGCGATCACTCATTACCACACATTCCTGTAAAAGACAGCAAACAAAGCAAAGAATTTTCAGCGAAACAGTGAAGCGGTATATGCAATTCAATCCCAAAAATTAGATTAAAGACGTAAAAAACGTACAACGTACAATGTACAGGTTCCAACGTGATGACGCAAATAAATGCTAAAATACAGCGTCTTGAAATTTTGAACTCTGAAATTTTGATTAGAATCGATTCGAAAGATACAAAATTGAAAAGTTAAAAAGTGAAACCACGAAAACAGAACAGACAAAAGCAGAACACAAAACTGTCGACATTAATGGTGTTTTTGTAAAACACCATTAATTATAAACGTTGAAGCGCGCGCAATCCGCGCCATTAGTTAACTGTGATTGTAAGCTTGAACAGCTTCAATTTTGAGTTCTCAAATGGAGCTGGCGCGCGCAAATTGCAGGGACATCACGACGATTTTCATGTTTGCACTCGACAGCTTATCCGCGTTTGAAAATCGACATAATTTCTATTTCATTCCACTTTGATCCGTTACTTAGCTTTGCTTCTTGCCTACAAACAACTACTGCGTCGCAAAATGAGACGCCTGACATCATTCTCTCATTGCAACATTTGAAAGACGTGTCGTCTCTTTTGTGTTGTGTTCTCTGAACGACCGGTCGTTTCAACGTCTCGAATGACGCGGGTGCGGACGGAAAACACACACACACAAACATACCGTTGGTTTTCGCTTTATTATAGTAGAGGGGGATTAAGATCTACAAAAATAAATAAAGGATTTTTAACGAAATGAAACTAAAAGACGAAGCTGGGAAGAAAGTCAGAAAAGTTTATTAAACTATTTTGGGTGACAACTTGAGACCACACAAGTACATTGATGGTAACTACACACTGAAAGATCGTTTTAACCATTTAAGTATTTAACGAAGACGCCGCAAATCACGAAATATTACCCGCAGATCTTAATGTTGAGCAGACAAGTTCTTGATTCTTGATTGATGGGAATGTTGACGCCAAGTGTCTGCACTGACAAGTGGGGCAAAAATGTAATAAACGTTTTGTAGCGTTTTACGACCCAAAAGTCAAAAGTTTGCAGGTCAAAACTAAGCGTTTGCAGGTCAATAAAAAAAATTAACTGTTCATTTTGACAAAAGGCTGTGAACTGTAAAAATTTTATTCCATTTTCTCATCTTTGCTCGTATTGAACGAACAAAAATAAAATGTGTTGAACGCTAGTTACACTGAAGCTCTACACCAAACAAGCGAGCATCTTTCAATAACTTTGCAAATGGCCATATTTGCCTTTTTCAAATAGAAACTGGAGATCAGCCTGCAAGAACTGCAACCGCAGCTCAGACTCGTACTCAGACGTGAATCATAAATCTGAATGGAGATTCCTATTTTGAAGGATTTCCAGTGCATAAAGGAGAGAATTGTTGTTGTTTTTCGACATTTCCAATTCCGGTACCGCTTGATTAGTCTGATATGTAGATTGGTTGGCGACACACAAAAGAGTGATGCGGCCAGCCGCATCGCACACAGGGCAGGGCCGTTGCCGTCGGCTCCGTGTTGCACAAAGTGGTCGCGTAGGTTGTCCGGGTCTTCTCGCATTTTTGTCGTCCCTGCAGTCAGGAGTTCGCTGCCTGATTTCCTACTGAACTCTTCGCAGAGGTCTTAGGGGTGAGTATTTGTACAGCAGGGGCACTCTTGCGCTCGATCTCTCCAGAGATCCTTGAGCTCCGGGAATGTTCGTCATTCGCCTAGTCCCTTGCGCAGCTGGATTTTTCGTCAAGGAAGAAAAAAGATACGAGCGTCTCCTATCCGCCGTCCTGTCTCGTCTGTGTGGATGAAATGCCGCTCGGACTTTGATTTGCCTCTAATTTGTTAGTTATAGTGTACAAGTTTCTAGTAATTTTCTGAACAAATTTGAAACATTTATTTTTGGCATATAATTAAAATTGCCCTGACCGTCTTGTTCAGTGTTATTTAAATACAGTTCAATGTGAGCTTGAGAACTAAAATTTATTTTTAAATCATCGTTAATCTCGTCATCCCAATGCTGGGCTGAAAAGGGTCGGCTGATCCACTTCTTTTGATCTTTTTTGCAGGAGGCGAGCCCGACCGAGTCTTACGAGTCATCGGCATCGGTGTCGGCTGGCGTCTGTCCCGTTTAGACGATTTTGGAGATTTTAGAGCTTAATTTTTTGATTATAGTTTACTCTCTTGAAAATACCTTTTTGCAAGTCCAATCTCTGATCGTTGTAGGAGATACAATACAGGTGTTTTAGTGCTGCCTGAAATAGGAAAATGTCAACAAAAAAGTTAAATTCACTCAACAGACCTTTTTTTGCAGACAAATCTCAGTGTTGATCGACTGCCGGGAGGGGCATTTAGGAAATTACTTGAAATAGCACGGTCAGTAAACTACAAGCAATAGAACACGCACAACAGCGGCTAAACAGCGAGATTATTGCATAAAGTCAAGAAACTCACAGCAACAGAACACCCGCAGAGATAATCAAATAACGTGCATCGGATCGCTAGGAGACAACGCGCGATCAATGACTCTGCGCCAGCAGATCTCTCTGATACAGTTGTCGGACAACAGATAGAGATGACCTAGATGAAACAAAAGAAATCAGATAAAGTACCAGGCATAAAAAGACACAGCAAGATTCAGTTTCTGAGCTAACCGCGATAGGCCTAAGCAATGCTTTGTAGGGCGTTCAGGCAATCGCTATATGCTCAGCACGATGCCGTTGCTGCAACTTTGGGTACTTTAGCCGACCAAGCGGTATTTACTTGCTTTGTTGCTTTTACTTGCTATGGTTGCTTTCAGCGGCTTCAGCTCGATGTCTTGGTTCTTATACGCCTCTGCCCAGCTTGGTGATGAGAGATCGTACACAGGTTGTAAGCGATTAAGCGGCGGCGCTCTTGCTGGTGGGGATGGTGGAGTTGGAACGGTTGGTAAAAAAACGGCTGTTGGATGAAATGCGCTATAGACGTCTTGCTATAGACGAAATGCGTCTTCATTTTCGTCGTTGCCCAGCCACCGCGGCTCAGGAGAACTGCTTCGAGACTATTAGGCTGATTATGCAAGCAAAGTGTTCTGAAAAAAACAACTTTCTGAACTTTTTGTTCTGCAATACCTGGCCAGTATAGGGACAGTACATGGCCAGCTCCAATTTCTTTCCCAAATTGACGCTATCAGTTGCTATTACTGTTTTCAAAACAAAGACTCAAAAAACCATCGCGATCAAATGTACGCTGAATGAATATTCATGGCGAACAGAGTTTCTGCTACCCTCGTTCTGTTCATCAAAAAACAGAATGCAAATGAGGACCCACGACTGCCAGGCTCCTCCACGTCGACCCACAGGCGGTCCGCAGTCTTATAAAAGCGCGCTCCGCCGCCCAGAATCATTATTCGAAGCGTCGCCGCCATGTTTTCCCTCGGAGGTCGATCTGCAACCGCGCTGTGCGTCCTCTTCCTCGCCCTCGTCGCTCTGGACGCGGTCTCCGCCGGCTCCGGCTCCGTGGAGGCGAGCGGGTCGACGGAGAGCGGCCAGGCGCGCAGCCGCAAGCACAAGTCGCACTTTCTGACGGAGAAGAAGGACCTCAACGGAGACAACATGATCATCGCCGCGCTGGTCAACGTCTCGCTGGAGCTCTCTGGCGAGGAGAAGGTCGAGTGGAATCTGCTCATCGAAGAGTGCAACGCGACCTCCCACAACGCCTCGCTCACCTCGGACGAGATCCTCGTCTTCTGCGCCTCGAAGATCAAGATTCTCTTTGGAAAGTTTGCGGCTCTCCGCGAGAGATTCCTCTACTACGAGATCGGCGGCTGGGGCGACTTCAGCGGCCTCTTCCAGGTCTCCGTCTGGATCAACGCCGACTTTACCGAGAGCCTCCTGACCGTGACCAACGGCCGCTGCGAGATCGAGAGCGCGATCCTCGAGTTCGAGAACTCGTGCGCCGACCAGGCGGAGAAGGACGCGCTGGCGGAGTTGCGCGCGGAGATTGCGTTCTGCGTCGGCGACGCGACTCTCAGCTACGAGGAGAAGATGGCCAACCTGTCGATGACGTTCGCCGCGTTCTTCAAGATGCACGCGGCCTGGAAGGAGGACGTCCTCTCGATCGAGATCGCCGGCTTCGGCGCCATCGGCGCGTTCCTCGACGTCTCCGATATGGTGAGTCCTGCAGCGCGCGCTACCGTAATCCACATCGCTTCAGTTCTTCCGCATCGCGCACTTCCACGAGCTCTTTGTGATCTCCGCGGGCGAGACCGACTGCGACCTCGTCGTGGAGCTGAGCGCGGAGATGAACAACGCCAAGTACAACTTCAGCCGCGCCGAGAAGACGCAACTGAGCGACTTTATCAACAACATTCGCGTCCTGATCGCCGGGAACGCGGCGTTGACGGTGGAGATGAAGGTCAAGGCGGTGGTCTACCAGTACTCGCAGCTCATGAAGACTAGCGCGTTCCTGAAGTTCCGCCTCCGCGAGTTCGCCATCGGCGTCTCCTTCGAATTCGGAACTTTCGGCGATTTGATCGCCGCTTCCGACTTTGTGAGCTGCGCAATCCTACCGTAATCTCTCTGAACAATGCGATTCAGGGCTCACGCTTCCCTCCCACCGCCGGTCCCTCCACGATCGCCCCCGCCACCACGCCAGGAGCTGCGGTCGACTGCGCCAGCGCCGCCGAGGTCGTCGCCGTCAAGGACTCGAATTCGTCCATCTTCTTCGAGTCCTCGGCCGCGCACTGCGACGCGCACCCCGGGAACAACGCGCGCAACTGGCGTCCCTACCTGCAGATGTGCCAGAGCACGATCATCATGGATGGCAGCGTCTCCGCCGGCGAGAAGATCAAGAAGATCACCTTCAACATCAACCAGTGGATCGGCACGAACCCCTCGCGCCGGAACTTTCTCTTCGACATCAAGATCGGCTCGTGGGGCACCTACGAGCAGTTCTGCGCCTGCGGCAGCCAGTGAAGTGAAGGGAGCAAAACGACATTTTCGATGTTGACACAAACGATTGGCCTGTTTAACGAGCATAAACGTTGAAGCACTTGATCTTTCTAGGGGCAAAACACACGAATTTTGACGCCTTTGATTTGTTTTTGGCCCCGATAAGCCGAAAACTCATCCAGGACTGCATTGATTTTCTTGTTGGCTATGCGTTCCGTCCACAACTTGTACACGGCGACTTCATCAGAGACGAAATGTGGTAGAAACTGATTGAAATACTAAAGCAGCGTTATCGTTCCATCTCTTTCATCGTTTTCTCTCCACTTCCGTCCTCTTTTATCAATTCATTGACGCCAATTTGCTCGTCGAATGCGTCGTAGCCTGCAGCGGCATAATTGCACTGATAAGATTACAAACAATTAGGAAGCGGAAACCACCATTGCTTGAACGGTCACATTCACTCTTCTTAGGTCCTCGCTACTTATCGCTTGCTTGTTTAAGATCATTTCATACTAAATCATGGAAAATCAACTCAGTGGAGGCAGCGACGTTCACCTGGGTAAGCTACAACGCTATTTATAAACATTTTCTGACTACCGATTGCTCAATTCAGATCTAATGAGTGACCACCCGCTCAGGATGTCCTCAGCATGCTTGAGTTCGACTATATCAACGCTGATCTAGCTGCTGAAGAGTGGATTAACCCAAAGAACACATTTAAAGCCAGAAATACGGGCATCTCGCATGGATTGCAACTTGATTCTGGTTTTCGTAAGTGAAACATTCCTTTTCGGATCAATCATTGAATTTTCAGAATTTTTTGACGAGAATTTCCCTTCTCGCGCTGCTTCAAACAACGAAAAGACAACGGATAAACCGCTGTTTCGCGTATGCGCCTACATCCGCGAGGGTTTCGTTCTCGAGAATCTGAACAGGACCCTCAGCAACTGCGTGGAATTCGCCGTTCTGAAAGCCAAAAACATCAAAGGAGTGCCAAAAATTCACGATTTGATTGACGTCTTCAAATCAAGACCAGTGAAGGCCGCGTTATGCCACAATTCGACGGCGGAGTGACAAAACCAAAGAAAGCAGCGCTCTACCACGAGGCTATCGTAGCCTCGATTTCAAAGGAAGCGCCACAAACAAAGACGTTCTATGGTGTGATGGACTATCAGCAGAAGACTATCGTGACTGAAGGCTTGGAGACGGTGAGAATCTTGAAGAACGGCAACAAAGTCAACTTTCTCGAGTGCAGGAAGCCATTTTCAATCGATGTGTTCGTGAAGAAAGAGCTGCCAGCTGGCAAAGAATTGGACGCCAAGCTACACAATCGAGAGCTCGTGGGGCGAAGAGCTCCGTACGGAGATGTTGAAGGACGCGATCATTTTCAAGATGCGTGGAGGAACGACAGGAAGCCATATTCTGTGCCATCCTAATGACATCAACTACCATTCCGCGGATGCGGTATCCGCTAGAAGTGAAGACGCGGTGCCTTCTCTTGATCCAAAGTACCGCTTTCTTCTCGAAGCGAATCGGATGCTGCTGGGCGCGTATGTACAAGCCTCCTACGACTCAGTGAACTACGATCTGAGCAAATTTGACGTCAGCTGCAAGTGGGTATCGAATTCTGCGTTCAAAGGATCCTGCACTTTTCCCACGGATCTTCCGCTTGGATACGGTAAAGGCGTGCAGATGACCATAACGGTCAAAGACGACTTATCAACGTGCAAACGACAAAGATCGGCGTGAATTGGTTCTGGTTTCGCGTTTTGGACGTCTCCGAAGCGCGCGTTCTGTCGATCTACGACAACGAAATGGTGGCGGGAATTGAAGGGCAAATCAATCTGAGTTTGTTGAATCCCGACCGAGAGCCCCTCGTCTACTACATCGATCATCATCTGGAGAGGAACCTGCGGAGCAACGCGGAGAGCGGTGAAGACGGCACAGCTGCGGGAGTTGGACTCCAACTGCTGCGAGAACAAGAAGTTAATCGACGAGTCTACAATCAGGTGACACACGAATAAGATCGAATGCGACGGCGACCAAAGGATCACGCTGGATAAAGAGCAGCAGCTGGCGGTCCATTCAATCGCCTACCACCCGAACGCACCGCCGTTCTGCGTGCTAACCGCCTGCCCAGGCACCGGGAAGACGCTCTGCGCGGCCGCGATAATCAAAGCGACGGCGCGGAGAGGAAGATCTGTGCAGCTGGTGCTCGCGGAGACAAACAACGCGGTCAACAACATGGCTGAAGTGTTGCATCGAGGCAAAGGCGTCAGAATTCTGCGAATTTTGCGCACAGCGCGTTTCTGAGAGACGAAGGCGTGGAACCAGATTATGGCCTGAACAGAGTGATCGCCAGGCTGACCGCGGAGAAGAAGGCGCTGACCGCAGTCAGCTGAGAATGTTTCAAGAATACCAGCAGATCGCGGAGCGAATGAAAAAGATGGAGAGTTTGAAGGGTGAAGATCGGTCAAAGGGAACTCTGTACCAACAGCTGAAGGAAGTGAAGGATGTGATGACCGAGGCGGTCAACGAGGTCGTAATGGCGGTCTACAGGCCGCATGTTATCCTCACTACGACTGATTTCTATCTCCGCCATCGGCTGAGGGACGAAATGTCAACTGCAGGGATAGACGCAATCACAAAGAAGCCCTACATCAACGCCTACAGCGTCTTCTTCAGCAAACAGCGATTCAGTCGTCTTCTCATCGAGGAAGCCTCGTGCTCGACGTCATTCGATTCACCGCTCTCATGGCGGTAAGTCGTAAAATCGATCAAATCGTCCTTGTCGGCGATCCGAAGCAGATGTCACCCTATTACTCGATCATTGGCGACCCCACCCTGAAGACGTTTGGCTACGATTCAACGCTCGAGCGACTGTTAGCGAACAAAAGCTGCGTTCACTTCACTTTGAGCATCGGCTACCGTAGTCACCCAAAACTCCAAGAACTAACGAAGCTATTCTACAGTAACCTGCAGCGCAGAGACTCTCCGGAGCTTCTGCAGCGCTGGGAAAACAACCGCGACGCCCTGTGGGACCTCTGGGGAGAGTTTTCTAAGAACAAAGGGCCGCTGATGTTCGTGCAGGTGGAGAACGGC